>CM032232.1:48517500-48567500 GCA_019009955.1 Riptortus pedestris | reverse complement strand
TCTCAATAGGTGATTCATGGACTACAGGGAAATCTACTAAAACAAAGGCTTTAATATTCCGCGTTAGGAACCCGATTAAAAATACTGAATGAAACAATTTATACTTTTTCAGTATTTCTTTTAATAGTATCTTCGATCCATTTGTTATAACCGTAAATGCTTTCTGTATTCATAAAGATGTTGTGTAATCGCTGGACTAATTATTTGAAATGTATTTGTTTTATAAGAATTAAATATCTCTTTTACGGAAATGCAAATTGCTTATTTATCCGTTCTTAGGATTAATATTATTTGGGCAGTCAACAACTGGGATATTATGCCCTTTATAGTAATATAATGCTGTTTACAGGTCCCTGTTTATCAGTTCTTATTAGCGATATCAATTTTTTTTTGTCTTTAACAATAACTTTACTTATAACTTACTGTAACTAATAATTTGTATTTACCTCTGTTACCCCCCAACAGCCTCTGCCCCCTCAGGTAGCTCTACCACATATGATGTAGATGTTCTTTTCAAGTGTTTAATTTAGTAGTCGTCTGAAATTGTAATCCATGGAATTACTATTAGCAAATTGTCTGGTGTAAATTATATTAATGAATAAGCTATATGGAGCATAGCTTAGGTTAATGTCCTTATTTTTTAGACTTTTAGTTCCTGGGTATCCTTCTGTTAAATTTATATTATCAAGTCGGGAACATTTTAAAGTAAATAAAGCTTAGTTGCCCTTATCAAAGTACTTGGGATGCTAATAGGGAGTTCCTTCCTTATAGGCTAAATGCTGTAATGTATTTAACTACAAGAAATTTATGGGATGCTTCTTCATTAAGCCTCTTAATAGGAGTAAATCCCTTTCGTTTTCCTACAGCAAATATAAATTGATTTTCAGTTTTATTACTTTCTATCGGATGAGCCCTTCGGAGACATAAAGGGAGAGCTAAGTCGTAACTTAACTCTGATCATAAAATTAATCGAAGCCATATTATGTTCCAATGGCCTGCGCCATAAGGCGTTCATCGGATTAAACTTGAAAAGCCGGTTGTATTGGGTAATTGAGTTTCAAGAGCTACTCCATGCTGTGCTTCTTTTATTATATCTTCAACGGATTCAAATTCTTGGTGTTTATTTTGGTTGTTTTAGGCAAAGTTCCATTTGTGCTTACGATGATATGTTTAACTGGGGCGGACTTGTAAATCTTTAAGCCCAAGAGCTAATTCTAGGCACCTTTTACATTTTTCGGCCTAGGATCTTCTAGATCTTGGCAGATTTCATTAATTTTATTTTTATTATCATTTTTTTATTTATTTACATACATTACCGTCCACTTTTTGACTCTACGGCTAATCGGAACGGGTTATCTACAGGTTACCATCCTTTTCTAGCCAGGGTGGGACTAAGGATTTTATTTAATGAATTCCGTCACTAAGTTTTTTATTATCATTTTGTAATACGTATACACTTCTGAACAGGTGTTATAGAAACGTAAAATATTTAGAGTTTAAAAATACATGAGTCAATATTATTTCATGTATTTGATTGAGGTCACAATTTAACAGTATGTTTAACTTTATTTTATTGCAATTTATATTTATATTTACTTCTAGTAATGAGGATCCTCAGCTTAATTATTATATTATTCAAATTTGATTTCATTTTTACACGGGAGTACCATATTTCATATTTCCTCATAATAGTACAATTTTTTACACGCGTATTTTTGTTTAGACTGTTTCATTTTTTTTCGGTCGGCATAATGGAGCTTTGATATCTTTTGCCACCTACGAGCAAGACCCGTAGGATTCATGATCCGAGTTTTGCATGGTGGGTGATCAGCTCCAAGTACAAACCTCCGTTAACCTAGGAGGTTCCAGTAGACATACGGCCTCATTGTTCCCAGAGGGGGAGAGATTGTGGTCAGTTCACTTTGTATCACAAGCCAGCTTGTGGGCGGGATCCAAGAGAGTCATAATTATTAGTAAACCCAATGTACACCCCCGCTGATACACAAGCTCCGAACTAGTGATCTAGTGTTTTTCCTTGGCGTGGATCGAACCTGCAACTATATTTACCTTCAGTTTACCAATTTATGTAATTTGTTTTAATTAAATGTTAGTATACGTGTAAGCTGCATAGTCTTGCTGGTTTATTAAAGCGGATTTATGAGAGATTAGAGATGGCTTTTTTTATTTAGCAGATTTCCCTTAAGGGAAATCAGCTATTGAGGTCGTAATTATGGCACGATTTTCGAAAAATTTCTTCAAATGTCCATTGATCCTACCCAGGAGATGACGAAAATGAGGTCCGTTCAAAATTATTTATATATATATATATTTGCCTGTTAACGCTCTAGCGATCGCAATTTTTGTTAGATCGTTACGAAACTCGATATTTAATCGTTTTATGTCAAAAGACAGATCAAGCCCGTTAATGGCTGAAATCGGAATAGAGGGAGGGGGGGGGGTTTAAAGGGGGATTTACGAAAATTCAAAATATCTCCGTTATTATGCATCGGATCGAAAAAGTGTATAGAATCAATCTTATTGAAAATTAAATTTACTATAAATATTGTAAATTATACATTTATTCTCTATCTTGAATATTAACCGAGATATTTGCATTTTTATGAAGTCTGTGGTCGGGTATAGTTCGGATTAGGTCGGCCATTTCCGTAACTGATTGGCTCAGGTGGAAGCTTCTTCTAACCTTACCTGTCGTTTCTAACCTTACTTTACCTTCGTTACTTTGTGAAATTTATGCAAATACGTTCTGTTCATCCGCCCCCCCCCTTCTTTAGTTCTTGGACTACTAAAATTTGAGTTATTAAAATATAAATTATTCTTACAATTCAGAAGCCGTTTCAGTTGGGAATTTATTTTAATTAACTGAAAGATTTATCATTACCGTTTGTATTAAATCAGGGTGGTATTGTGTTACCAGTATGCAAATCTCTGTATTGTAAAACTTCACATGGGAAATCTGCTTAGTTTACGCAGCCCCTGCGTGACGGACTTTTTTTTTTTTAAATATAAATAAAACTTATCCCCTGCAGATTCAATATAACGCCCTACACTTATTAATGATTAATTCACGTCTGACAGACACATCATCCAATTGTTCTCCTAATTTCTGAGAGAAGCAACCACCTGTACGGCAACACTATAAGTCAGACACGTGACTCCGACTGGCTCTGTTCAGCGGAAAACGAAATCACTTAGCCCTTTAGTTGTCAAACGAGCCTTTTCACTTTGCCAGCGGAAAGTAATAGGGAAGCCCGGGTGAGCTCGATTAAATATGGCGAGATGGAATGGAAGATACGGGCGAACAATGGTCCGCTTTCCCCGGGCTCCATTACCTATGCCCTTTCTCGGCGTGAGAACATTTAGAGGGGAAAAAACGAAAACGAGGGTAAAAAGTAAGAGAATGGAATAAAAAATGAGAGAAAAGGCATTAACCCTTTTGGCACGGCAAGGGCCATGTTTATTTGGGCAGAACAATCCATTACCCTCGCTGGACCCTGCCTAAACGCCAGCCTTTTTTTTTACTAACTAGCTAGAACATGTATATCTCTCTGTAATATAAATGTCCGTTACGCAGTTGCTGCGAGTACTTAAAAACTTTAACACGTCCTGGAATGACCAACAGATGGCGTCACCTTTCATTTATCTCACTATTTCTCCCTTAGTAAGAATTTTAAGTGAGGAAAAAGAGCAATACAACCCATACATGAGCCGTTTTAATGAAAACTGCCAGTGTAGGGCCAAAGGTTCAGCAAATCCGTCTAAAATAAGTAAAACAAAATAAGTAACAATTCTAGATAATAACGTAATGAAAAACATCCGTTATATAATATTATTCAATACGAACATAAGAACTGACGTATTAAATTTTTCACCCTTTGACATTTAGTTCAATGTGACCTTTAGTTTTACATGAAATTTGTTAATATACAGTTTATTACTTTGAGGGACATAACTCACAGGATTTCGTCATACTACGACAAGTTTAAAGCGACATATAATAACGAAAATATCCACGATTTTATATTCCACCACCCTCAATACCGTCCACTTTTAACAAGATGTTGACGTTTAAGGAACTTGACCTGTAGTTTTTTATTTAAAATTTAAATACAGGCGATGCTACGAAATAGTACCTGACAGAACATTAAAATACACACACACACATATACAAAGACGAACGGACGCATACAGACATACCATTATCACTAATGGTACCTACTACTAGGCTTTCAATTTCCTCTCTAGAAGAGTAAAAATTGTACTTACAAGCTTAAGCACAAGACACACTAGACTAACGCATTCATATCTAATGAGCAGGGAAGATGAACCTACATATATGTCGTTACTGCAACAGAACGCTGACTGTAAAACTTACCACACAAGTAAAAACGTACCCATGGCCCACAAATTTATGCGAACTACTAGCCGACTGTAGGACTATTTGATGAAATATAAAAGCTATTATATACCATTATGAAAGTTATATATAGCAAGCACTATATGTATTGTAGAATAAAATTTTTGCCTCCTCCCAGTTTAACTATTTATGTTTATTCTTTTAGTTTTTTTTTTAGTTTTTCTCTTGTTGTAAAATTTATATTTAGTTTTGTCCATTCTATTCATTTTGTACCATTGTAAAATGTAGCTTTTTTAAAATTTAATATTTATTTAATTTTGTAAATTTATATTCGAACATTTTAAAAGATGAATCGCTATTGTAGCAACATCTGAAATAAATAATAATAATAAATAATACTAGGTTTTCATAATTCGCATCATTCGAGTTTTTATTAGAAACATGCTAAATGAAGACATCTGTTCTATATTTATAGGAAAATCCGTAAAGGAATACAAACATTTAAATAAGTTCCCACGTTAGAGGGATACTCTGCGTGGAAAACAGGAACAGGAAAGCAATGATAGGCTAATGATAATGAAACTCTGCATACTAACTCTTTCAGGAAGTATTAAAATAAGTTGAGTTTATAGAAAAAAATATATGTCATCATAATTGGATTAACTGAGCGCAAATAAATCGAAATTCTAAATATCCTTTTCATTTCATTAGGTCAGCTAGTTTTATAAAAATTCACTTGTAGGTTTTTTTTTACAGTTTATGTTAAAAAGAAAAAGGTAAAATAGCATATTTTTTTATGACTAATAGTGATCCAACTTGCCAAGAATATGTATTTCATGTTAATAAAATGAATAAGTATATTCATGTACAAGTCTCAAGGGTTCCTGGGGCATCAGAATAAAATTTTATCCTGTTCTTTAGCTTAGGTGTTGCCACGCGAACTACAAGACCTAAGGGGAAATGAATAGCCGATGAAAACAGACATTTTTATTTATAAATTGCTGTGAGGCAACATTGGCAGTGTTATTTGTCTTTTGTAAAGTGTTTTCAATGTGCTATTGCGCGATACATCCTCTCTTTCCCGGAATTTTATCTCTCTCCCTATATACTCGTATGTGTATCGTCACAGTCGTTCTCTCTTTCTTATCATTCTTTATTTTCCTATTGTGCCTCTCTCTCTGTCTATGATTGTTGTGAAAGGGAAAAGAGTAGATAATCCCTTCATTGTTTTTAGCAGCTCTGTTTGCAAAGTCGGCTTTAGCTTCTAAACGCGCATTGTCCCTTTTGGCTTTCCTTTTTGCTATAACTTATGCCACATAGGCCCTAAACTCTATTAATATAGTTGTCCTTTTCATTCTGCTCTTATTCCATGAGAAAATGTTTAAATCCGGCTTATTTATCGAGTAAAATACTTTAGTGTATTTTACTTTAGGGAAGTACGCTAATAACGTAAGTCATATGGGCCGGAAATAACTCATTAATTTTGATGTCCTGTCGGAATAAAACGTTGATTTTAAGTTGCTGCCAATTGTGTTGTATTTTAGAATATTTTCCATTAGCGCGTATTTCTTTTGACATCTAATAATCCTAATACGCCGTCCATCGTACCTAGCAGATGACTAAAATGAGGTCCTTTCAAAAATATATGTATATATATATCCATTAACGCACTTGCTGCAGCGATGGTTGTTTGATCGGGGTGTTCCTTAATATTTAACCGATTTATGTAAATCAAAATATCAATTTGGTTACTACAATACGACTTGCAGTAGTCGGGATTTCGGGAAGAGACAAAATATTACTTTTATGTAACGTCCCGGATAGTAAAATAATAATTTGTGTTCAAATTATGCGCTCAAAATGTGTGTGTGTGTGTGTGTGTGTGTGTGTGTGAAAGAGAGAGAGAGAGAGAGAGAGAGAGAGAGAGAGAGAGAGAGAGAAGAGTGGGTATGTTTGTGGACTATACTAAAACTATGAGTATAGTTTTATTGTTTGTTTGAATGGTTCACAATAAGAGACAAAAATGTGTTCGCATAGGGTTTTGAGGGAATGGGAAAATAGAAGGACAAATTTCATGTGTGTGTGTGTATCCCATCTTCGTCCAAATCCTCACTGAGAAAAAATGAGTGGGTCAAGACTGGAGGGCAGATTAATGTTAGGAATGTAGTGTACATACTCATACTGGGTACTGCCTATCATTAGTCAGCTTATTATGGCTACAGGCTATAGAGGAATGGCAATCTAACAACTCTGGCCTTAAATAGAATTTTCTCTGCTCATGCCTTTACATGAATAAATGGAATTATCTTCGTAATGTCTTTATTCCTGGATGGCCTGATGTAGAAGGCAATGGGAAACCACTGCAAGTCCGCTTCTTCCCCTAAGCTTTTGATCAAGAACAAGATATTCGTTACATTTCAAGAGAACCAAATGTCTCATGGCGCAGGTGGTTCTGCGAAAAATTGTTGATAATAGTAATTTCTTTATTTAGTTATTGGGTTTAGGAGCTCCTGCGAATTACTCCTGGGGATATGTTAAGTGTAATATGATTTTAAAAATAAATTATATTATTGCTACATGCTTGAAAGAGGATTCATTATTAACAGACAATTCAAAACAGGTTATCGATTTTTCATAATGTCAGTTGCCATATTTATTTCATCAGAAGGAAAGGAAATAGTTTCTCATGGTATTACAAGGCCTATAGGTATTGAACATGTATTGTGAGCAGTGGAAAATATACATACCCCGTACGGGGTGTGTGTCTATATATAAATTTATAAATATGTATGCATGTATATATATATATATATATATATATATGTATATATATATCTCTGAATGAGAACAAAACTGTTCAGCCTAATAGAAGCCCTTACGGAGCAGGATGTTTGCCTAACGAAATGTCTTCCAAATAAATGAAGAAACAGTCAATACTCGAGTCTTTAATTGTAATAAATGTAAGGGAGTATAATTAGACTATGGTTTTCTTGTCTATAAATATATAAAAACTAAAGCATAAATTTGCCATGAGACCACGTACCTTCTGGAATCGTCAATGACAATCTCTATAAATTTGGGAGATTTATTATTCAAAGCGATTCACTATTTAGTAAAGCAAATTAATAATTAGGTTATTATTGGACAATAGGGCAGCTAATTCGGGTTTTTAATTGTTTTACACCGCTAGCGGTGATGAATGGTTCCAAGATACACCGAGCTCATTCATCTTGTTAGGGGGCTTTTGTATATACATAATGAGGTGAAGACTAATTCACTGTAATGACTATAACGTCCAAAGAAGGCGAGATCAAAGGAAGACATTGAGATGAATTAATTAAAAGGGGCTATGTATCAGAAGCGCCTAATTTGGCCATGAATTAGACAAGAACGAAGGTGTGAGTTGGCAAATGAGAAGGAGGGAGGCCGATGCTTTCAGGCGGTGGTCGGGTATTCAGGAAGCCTCATTCACATTCAGGAAGGCTTTTCCTGTGAATGGAGTCTGTAGTTGGGTCTGCCCTCGAGGCGAGGGCTGGGCATGGAGGCAAGGAGGCGTTTTTATTAAACATACCGCGGGCGTCTGGAGATTGATGGAGTTCGATGCTTTGACCACACTAAAATAGGAGGAAATATTAAAAACTAATATATATATATATATAAAAATATAAAATTTAGCCATTGGTTCAAAAGTTGGAAAAAATAAATTTTCTGTCACGCGGCTTTGATGGAGTTTACAGACCAATACTCTAACGCATATGTGGGCGACAACCGGCCCGCATCCGGGTTGAATACCCCAATTAAACAAAAAAAAGTCCGTCACGCAGGGGCTGCGTAAACTAAGCAGATTTCCCACGTGAAGTTATACAATAGAGAAATCTCTATACAAGAGCCGAAGAGTTACGGCAACGGGCAGAACTAGCTTTTGGCGGGAAACTCGGTCGTCCGTTATCGGCCCTAATTAAATAAAAATGCAAATATCTCGGTTATTATTAAAGATAGAGAATTAATGTATAGAACAATATTTATAGTAAATTTAATTTACAATAAGATTGGTTTTATACAATTTTTTGATCCGTCGTATGGTAACGGAGATATTTCGAATTTTCGAAAATCCCCCCCATAAATCCGATTTCAGCCGTTAACGAACTTGATCTGTCTTTTTACATAAAACGTTTAAATATCGAGTTTGGTAACAATCAAACAACAATTGTGTCGACCGCTAGAGCGTTAACAGACATATATATATATATATATATATATATATATATATATAAAATTTTGAACGGACCTTATTTTCGTCATCTCCTGGGTAGGATTGATGGACATTTGAAGAAAATTTTCGAAAATCGCGTCATGAGTACGACCTCAATAGCTGATTTCCCTTAAGGGAATTCTGCTAATATTACACTACTTACTCCAAATGAGGAAGGTGAGGAGAGATTTGTGTGTTTGGCAGTACTTATAGGGGCTCAGGTTAGCCATGCGAGTTAAAGCGTTGACCTTTATCTCACATGGTAAACCTAGAGTGGCGAGTTCGATTCTTGCCTGGGCAAAGGAAATTATTTAGTGACGAAATTCATTAAATAACATCCTAAAATCCACCCTGGCTAGAAAATGGTGGTAACATTAGATAACCCGTCCCGATTAGCCTAAGTTGCAAAAAGTGGACGTTAATAAATAATAATAATAATAATATAAATGAGAACAGTTCTTTTCAATGATGAAAGTTAATAAATCAAAACCTTGTACAACGCTCACTGAAAATTCTTTACGTCTTTGCATCTGTGGAATTAATCCAAACATCGATGGATTTCAAGCTCAAGTGTCCCATTGATTTCGGTGTGGCTATTTAACTTTCGTTGTTTGTAATAATTCCAAATTTTACTATTTAATTATAATGTTGTCCCTTTTTTTTCATTTCATTTTCTTACTTTAATGAATTGTATTATAATTATATTATCGTATAACTTCATGTCGGATATCTATCATTAAAATTATGAACACTACTTTAAAATGCACTACTTTTAAAAGCGGCCATCAAACGCATTTGCACAATAATGTTTGGCCCACAACCTTATGGTTGTATGGGGTTGCCCCATACCTGATCTAACGCATCATGTTGGTGAGTGTGCAATGAGGGAACGGATACAAGTCCAACTGGACGAATGAAGATTTCGCTGTCAAAGATAAATATTAAAGTATAAAAAACATAAAAAATTGTATGATGATAATAGAAGATAAATATTTTTAATGAAATAATGATAAGTAAAAAATACTAATAAATGTTTGTATGGAATATGTTTATTGATTTGTACAGAGGTACACTAACCAGCAAGACTCTCCGGTACGGCGGGCTTCAATAAGTACTCCCTTCTACTTAAGGCATTAATGGGCTATTTCCATTAATTTATTTCGTTAAATATTTATATTATTAAGATACCGCCTTTCATCGCCTGAAAGCTCTATATGGCATTTTTTTCTTTAATACATTACTTATACATGAGTTCATAAATACGAAATATTAACAAAAATTAACAATAGGAAAAGCAAATGTCACTGTCGACAAAATAAAATATAAATCGATCCCAATTAACGGAAAATGAATTACAACCTTTCTCGTCTTATTAAAATAATTTAAACCCCATACTATAAAATCATTCAAACTTACTGTTTAAAAACGATGAGTATTTTTTATCGTAGGTTTTCACTATTTTAATCAATTAATGCAGAATAGAAATAAATAATGACCTCATACATCTAATGATAGTAATGAAGGTAATAATATAAAATAAAATTTTTTGAGCTACGTAACCAATGCAATTTATGCCAATAAGAAGTATTTAAAAAAAATCAAACGTTGAAATAAAACTGATTAAAAAAATAAATGAATTGAAGAGAAAACACAAAATAAATAAGTTAAACCTTAAAAATTACAATAAATTAAAAGGAGAATCATTATAAAATGAGATGGAAATAGTTTTTTTCTAAATAAACAAACAGTTCAAAAGTTCAGAAAGGAAAATTTCCTTCCACACGGCTTCGATGTAGGACTGATGTTCAACTTCCCTGTAGTTTAGTGGTGGCATTACAGTTTGAAGAAGTGCTCTAACGTGTCGTGATGGTTGGTGGGTTAGTGTGCTTTGAGGGAACTGATACTAGTCCCACTCGAAGCATGAAGACTTCAAGAATAATTTGAAGACGTGGAGTTCTTCATTCCGTCGTAACAGGAAGGAAGATGTTGTGATTACTAGACTCCACATTTGTCTATTCCGAGCAATAGTATACCTTGTTTCGTTTTGTTGTTTTCGATTGTACTTACCACAGCTGCCGACAATCGGGTACAAATCGATTTTAAATATTGTGAAATTAACTAATTCATTATTGGTTTTACCTAGCCTGTTGTATTCTTCCTTCATACTACGGGGATTTTGTTGCTAAAGTTGTGTGTGTATATAGTGTTAGAGTTAACGTAAGAGATGCCAGTAGACATACATTTTGTTTCATGTAGGCATCTTAACGGGCAAGGTGTCATCCACATATGCTAGAAATAGTTTTTTGTCTTATCTTTACAATCTGATCTTTGTCAGTTTTGTCTTTGATATTCTTTATTAAAAACTTATTCTTTGATTTTAATTGTTTATATATTTACTAGTTTCCTTATATTAGCTTTATGTGGAGCAGATTAATAAAGATAGAAAGAACATTATTGAAAAAAAAATGAATCAATAGTTTTTATAACGACTTTTTATTAACGAAAAAAGAACCACCCTCCGAAGAGATGAAATTAATCAGAGTTTTTTTTAACAATGTACTCAGATATAATGCTTTATTATATATTCATGAATGAATCCGAATTTATAAAAAATTCAATCTGAGAGAAAGATGGAATTCTAAGAACTGGAATAAGTTAGAAATCCGGATTTAGGAAAGGGAGCCGTTCTCATGAACTGCCATGATAATGGGAGGAGTTTATGAATTAAACTCAGCAACTCCTTGAATATTTCCTGCCACTTGTAATCAATAAGGGCTTGGAGTAGCCAACAATTTTGATGCCGAATATTGAATAAGACCAATAATGAAAAACCAATTTATTTTAGTACAATAGAAGAGAAACCAACCTTAATTATGTGGTACAATATATTTGTTATAAGTCAGTAGAATCAAGTCTTGGTTAACATGAAGAGTTTAAATAATACATCATTACATTTATCAAGGCCTTGCCAGAAAATTAATAGCATAAAATTCTAGCAGTAAAGTAATAGTAATATGCTTCTGTAACTTATCTCTCACTTTTGAGTTACATTGGCTTACAAAAATAAACTATGACATCCAGGATATTGGTCGTTTATATAAAATAGCTATGGAACGTACATATTTCCTGGAAAGCACAAATCAGCCTTTCCGACATTCAGAACGTGAAATCTTGTGCGTGCTCTCGTTTTTACCGAAATTTAATATACTACAATATTTAAAAGAGATTTATCCAATGAAATAGTTTGGTATGGTGAAAATCGACAATATCTCCAAGAAAACTTGGCTTTTGGGTTTTTCTTGCAATTTATTTCTTAAAGAAGTAACGGATTAAAAATGATTAGAGTAACGAAGTATTATAAGTAAATTTTCTATAAGCATACCTCATAGAATTTTACCATTTCATTAGAAATTCTAATGTTAGGTGCAGTGGACAAGAGCCAGCAAAGTTCACTAAGAAAATCATGCCATTAAGACATAGATCATATTTTATAACAATAACTCCCCGAATTTCATTATTTTATTTCAACAACTATTAAAAATACAAGGGGTACCTTGTATAGTGCGATGCCACATTTTATTGACGAACTCTTGAATGTCTTTGAAAAGCTAAATAGTTGATTAGGGATCTAGTGTAAATTTTGGCACTCGCTTCTTCATTCTTTCTTCGTTTTTTATTCTTTATCATCTCCAATCACCCATTTCGGGGTAAGTTAAATCAATTATTATATTATGGATACTTCCTTGCGCTTCCCCAATATTTCTTCATTCTCTCTGATGCTGTCTTTTCCTTTTCTTACGTGAATACCGTTCCTCTTCTAGACAGGACTTACAACTTTCTTGACCGCTCAGTAATTTTAATCATATCCTCTGTAATATCTAATTCATCTAAATCCAGTTGAACTTGTTTGAACTAATCACACGATTTTACTGTTTTTAAAATGTTGAATATTTGTATTGTAAATCTATTTACATTTATTATCAATATTTGGTCATAAAAGCGTATTTTTTTTCTTTTTTTCTTTTAAGTAGGGGCTCAATTTTCTGATAAAGAGTTCGATTTGAATTGAAGTCCAATTCAGTTTATTTAAATTTGGTCCTAATATTTTCCTTAAAATTTTCCTTTCTGTCTTTTTTAAGTTATCTAGGATTCCATTATTTGTTAACGCTTTAGTTTCCTACTCTTACAGTGCTTCTGGTTTTATAACTGTCCTATTATGTGTAAATTTTGAATTCCACGACAGTGATTTTTTATTAGAGGTACTTTTAGTTAGCTGAAAAGATATTTCTATGTTTTGTATCTTAGATCCCATTGTTTTTTTTTCTCCCTAGAAATCAAAATCATCCATTCATCTAGATATTTAAAGTGGTCTACTCTTTCAATTCGCTGGTAGTAATTTTCAAATGTGTGGGTGAGTTTTTGATGTTTCTTAAAATTTTAGTTGTTTTTTTTCAAAGGAACTATTGAGTCTGACTTTTGCTGTTGAAGTGCTTTTAGAACAAAAAGGGAAATAAATTTGTAAGATGGTGGTGTGTGAAATTTATTTATTTGTTTTATTGGTTTGTGAGTCAAATTTATTAGTCTTGAAATTTGCAGGAACTGCCAGGAAGTTAAAAATAAAGGATTTATTTAGTTTAAAATAACTATAAATGAAATAACTTTCCTGTTCTTATGACTTACACCGGCTTTTCGCTCTTCTCGCATGTACCTAAGCTAATTTTTGGAACTCTTCTGTTACCTTCATCAGATTGGTCATCGTCACAACTGTACTCAGGTCGCAGTTAACAGACTATTTACTTGAATTGCGACCTTAAAATAGTAGTGGCTATGAAGAGTCTGCAGAAGGCAACCGAGGAAGATTAGCTATGTAATAGACGAGAAGGCCACTGGAGCAGAAGTTACCTCAGAAGTTTACCCAGCAAGGAAGACTACGAACGTAAACAACTTTCCTAGTAAATAAATGTCACTAAATCTTAAATAATAAATATTTCTTAATTAGGAGAGATGGGCTATTTTGATACATGTTTCAATTTATAACCTCATTCTTCATGGCATTTGACATGCGGTAATTTCATCTTTCCGGAACTGGGCTCATAATTTTGAAAAAAAAAAAAAAAAAAAAAGAACGAAGGTAAATGCCATCAGTAAATACGTCATACAAAAATAAATAATTCTCTTAAATGGTTTAGTTGTATAAAGTAGATCCGGTTGAGTTTCTCAGAATGAATTTGGCTTCCTGGCTCAAGGTTTATTACTCTTGGCCGGAAGTTCCGCTTTGGAATAAAGGATTATTCTGGTCCGGGAAGTGGTTTTTATATTCCTATTTGGTATTCTGCCCACTTCTGTCGACAGTTTCACCATCACGATTTCCCCTGATTTTTAAATAATTTTTAATCCCACCATAATACTGTCATTCGTGTATTCCTTTCTCGTGGACACCGCTTATTGTTTTATTTTACTTCTTTTTTTGTTGTAGAGAACAAACATAAATGTGTATTTACTTAACATATCTACCATGTGTATTATTCTTGTTTTATTTATTCCCGAAGAACGCTATAAAAAATGAGTTATTTTTTACGCTGAATATACGCATATAATTATTGTAGTGAGTCCGGAGATAACGAACTGGAACCAATATAGACGTCTGTACTCCTATAAGTTAATAATGTTTTATTTATTAAATTTTTATTTTTTGGCATTCAAGTGTTTTCTTTCAATTCTTGTAGTAACTGCTGTTTTTTTGGGAAATATAATTTTTAGCAGATTTCCTTTAAGGAAAATCAGTTACTGAGGTCGGACTCATGACAAAATTTTCGACAAATTTCTTCAAATGTCCATTCATCCTACCCAGGAAATGACGAAAATCAGGTCCCTTCAAAGTTATATATATATATACACCTGTTAACGCTCTAGTGGTCGCAATTTTCGCCTGATCTATACAATACTCGAAATTTAAACGTTTTATGTAAAAAAGGAGATCAAGTTCGTTAACAGCTAAAATGGGACCAGTGGGAGAGGGAGGGATTTCGATAGTTCCTAATATTTCCGTAATTATTCGTCGGATCGAAAAATTGCGTAAAACTATTCTTATTGAAAATGTAATGTTCTATAAATATTGTTATCCACGTTTTTTCATTATTAACCGAGATATTTGAATTTTTAGTTTACGGCCTTTAGTAAACCCCCACTCCTACTCATATCATACTAAAAATAAGCCTTTATATTATGAAGCACTCTATTTGAAGCCTAAATACCAAATAGTGTTCTCATTAAACTTTTACGTTTTATGATAAATGCAAATTCGCACGTGGAAAATCTGCTTAGTGAACGCAGCACTCGAACTTTTAGTATTCAGTCCACAGTCAGGTCCTACTTCTAGACATGTAATTTATACTTTACTGAGTCACTAAAGGAAATATATTTCTCTTTTTTGGAATTCCAACTTCAATGTGCAAAGTAAACAAAGGCAACATTTAATTAAAAATCTAAATGTTTATTATATAAGTTGTTAAACGAGGAGCAGTGAAATTTATTATGATGGCTGATTTGAAGTTGGAAGACAAACTTGAATTAGATCGTATAACTGCGGCATGAAACACGAAATGTATGCATAATCCCAGTGGATTCAGGGCGGAACAATTCGAACACAATGACCGATGCTAAGTCAACGGGAAAATGGAATGTGGCTGAAGTTTGAAACTCTGTTGACAGATAGCGCTGGTTATGAACAATATAAATACCACCCCTATCAAAGTCCGTCCTTAAAGTCAATATGAGTTTAGCGGCTCGGCCAAGTTAAATTGTTTCATTTGGTCCAGGTTATGAATTGTTATACATACAAACGGAGTGTACATAAATTATGACATATATCCATTTAAAACTCTTGTTTGGAATAGTTATTAATCAAAAACCGCGTTCTAAGTCTTTTTTATGTTAAACAAACTTAGTTACTCCTCGTTGATTGGCCGAAATAACATTATAACTTCCTCTTCTACAAATGCGGTCAGGACTTCTTGTAAAGTATGAGCTGTAACATAAGTGAAACATTACTGTAATCGTTTATTAAATTCATAGTAAACTACCGCTATTGCAAATGGCAGTGAAGTAATAGTAAGTGAAGTCGAAATAGTAAGTGATACTCAAACTTTTTTAATTCTTTTCAGATTTTCTATTGCATTAATAGAAAAATAAATATGCCTCGGTACCCAGGGGTCGGAACTCAAAATTCTATCATAATGAAGAACACAACTTTGTGGCTCTTCACAATATATTTTTGAAATGCTTAGCGCTTTTAGCATTTTACATTATAATCTTCAGAGTTGCAGTCAACTCTGACGCTCTGAAGATATTTATTTATTTATTTTGGATATAGCGTTCGCTGCGAGGCGATATTGCTCATACAAAAAAAACAACGAATATAAACTAAATACAAAAATAAAAACAGTAACAAGAAAAAATTAAACAGTACAATTAGAACAGAACAAACTAAAAACGCAAACAAAAAACAAAACGCAGCTAAATAACAGAACGCAACAAAATAAATTGCTCTGAAAGTGCTTTCAAAATTTCAAAAATATGTTGTGTGGAGTCACAAAATTGTTTCTTGATAAACCTGATTTTTTACCCTCACCACAGCAGAAATGGCTATGAAAATCAAAAATTTTGGTTGCAGTATTTAACTATCTATGGCATTTAGCGTTTATGTGTTCTTTCCATCGAGATGTATTGAAGAATGTTTTAAATTTTATAATGTTCTTAATTTATGTCACTAAAGTTGAAAATGGAAATACCAATGACCACGCCCGTATACAAATTCAAGAACTTTACCAATTCTGTAAAATTCTTTGTGATTGGGGAGAATTATGAACTGGTTACAGGAGGTGGCAAAGCAGAAGGCAGGGTGGCAGAATTTCTTACATTTTTATAATAGCTTCTTAATACTGTAATACTACTATTCATTATTTAGTACTGATGTATAGGCAAATAAATAATTTAATCTCTCAATTACATTTTCTCGTATTGTACAGGTAAAATAAGTACGAAATGGTTGTCCTAATATCAGTGGCGGCTTAGCTAAAATTAGCAAGGGTGCTGCTCCAGAAAATGTTTAGCCTTTGTTTTAAAATTGTGTAAAAGGAAACAAACATGTATAAAAAGAAAATTTATTCAGAAACTTGATAAAATCCTAAAAGAAGAAAATCAAACATTTTTTACTTACATTAACTTAACTTGTTACAGTTAAGCTTTATCTATTCGGTCGACACTGCGGGAAAGACAGTGCTCTCTATCCCTTGTGGAGCTTCCTCTGAGGGCATGCGCACAACAGCCAATCACCTCGCCGCTGGAACTGTGAAGCGTACAGTTCCATACAAAGATTTTTGTATCTTTTTTCATAAACTGGGGGATAGTTACTGCATTAAGCTTAAGGATTATATATTATAACAGTACAAAGAAAGAATTAAAAAAAAAAGGCTCATTATATTAAATGTTTTAGATAATATCAAGTGGAAATTGGGGGTGCTGCAGTTCCACAGTGCCTATTCGCGAGCCGCCACTGCCTAATATATATATAAATACCAGAAACATCTTATTCTGATTAGCCATTATTTTATTATCAATGGACAATAAGCTACTTTTGACCCGAACTCAACAGTTCAATTACTCAATACTCATATGTATCCTGAATCCTTTCATTTATAAGCTAAAACTAAAACTATGTTTATGATTTAATTGACGGCCACTTCTATGAATTCAATTTTCATTAACCAACCCCGTTTAACGCTTTGGGTCGTTTTGAAGAGGAAATTGTTTATTGTTAATTTAGTGTAGATATTTAATTTAATGGTGATTTGGGTGGAATGCATCTCCAGTAAATAATTTAATGGAAATTCCTTTAAAGTTATATTGCATTTTGAAATACCTTTTCTATAACGCAATATCCAAACGCTAAATGAATATAAAGTTACTCCCATAAAGTATTTAATTATATGAGGTCAAGAGCATCTGATGCCAGGTACTATAGATCAGAGTTGGGCAGTAATTAAAAACTTTTGTAATTAAATACTTTTTCAACTAATAAATACTATATGTTCTGGGGACGCTATGTTGATGATATTCTTATCGTTTTTAAAGGTACCATGCTAGAACTTAATGGGTTGCACTCGTACCTGAATAGTTGCCATGAGACAATAAAGTACACCCTGGAAGTAGAGCAGCATAATAAGCTGTGCTACCTAGATTTGGAGATAGAGAAGCGAGGTAGTGGCCATTCTTTTAGTATTTTTAGGAAGAGGTCATCGACAGACCTGATAATACCGGCGGATTCTTTCCACCACCCCCAATACAAGATGTCAGGCCTGATTTTCCTCGTAGACAGGCTGTTGAATGTGCCGTTGGATGAAAAGAACTATGAAGCTGAGCTGCGCAACATCAAGTGCATAGCATCCAACAACGGCTACAAGGATGGGGTGGTGGACAGACTAGTCCAGAAGAGGCTCCGTCGGAAGTTGACCATGGATATGGAGGTCGGCGACGGTCAGATGAACCGAAATAAGGACGTACGTTTCCCTCTTTCTATTCCGTATCTGGGCTCTGTGTCTCATAAGATAGGAAATAAACTCAAGACACTCGGGATGACGACTGCTTTCAAAAGTCGACACTCTTTGAAAGCAATGCTCCCGAGGGTCAAGGATCCTGTTGACTCACTGAACAAGTCGGGAGTGTACAGGGTAACATGCTCTAGCTGTGAGGCATCGTACGTCGGTCAAAGTGGAAGAAAGATCAGAACCCGGCTGAAAGAGCATGTTACCAGAGACACAGAGTTCCATGCCCACACCAAGAAGGAGGGTCATGAGAAATCTGCTATAAAGTATGAGCTGCTCTACGAAGCAAAAAAAGGCAAGACCCTGAGCATAGCCGAAAACCTATTCATAAAGCTAGATAGGATGAAAAAAGGAGGCCTGAATATTAATAAGACGGGAGAAGGAACCAGGTTGAGGCATGTCTCGGAAGCCTCTCTCATGGCTCTCCGGTCCCGAGGCCTCAGTCACAGGGAATCCTTGGTTCCTGTCACATCATTGTGAAGAGGTTAGTCATTGTCTCGCTTTTCTATTTTTCTTCTTTTACGTTTTTTGTATGTATTGCTTTCTGTAGCTCCTCCGGTGGTTGTTCCTTCATTTTTTCATTTTTGGTTTTTTAATTTTAATTGGACTATTCGTTTTTTACTATTTATTCTATTAGCAGATTTCCCTTAAGGGAAATCAGCTATTGAGGTTGTACTCATGACGCGATTTTCGACATTTTTCTTCAAATGTCCATCGATCCTACCCAGGAGATGACGAAAATGAGGTCCGTTCAAAACTGTATATATATATATATATATATATATATATATATATATATATATATATATATATATATATATCTATCTATCTATCTATCTATCTATCTATATATTTGTCTGTTACCGCTCTAGCGGTCGCAATTTTTGTTTAATCGTTACCAAACTCGATATTTAGTCGTTTTATGTAAAAAGAAAGATCAAGTTCGTTAACGGCTGAAATCGGACCAGGGGGGTTTAGAGGGGGAGAATTTTGAAAATTCGAAATATCTCCGTTACTATAAGTTGGATCGAAAAATTGTATAAAATCAATCTTATTGAAAATTAAATACACTATAAATAATGTTATATATATTTATTCTCTATCTTGAATATTAACCGAGATATTTACATGTTTCAGATTTCAGCCTTCAGTAAACCCCCACTTCTACTTGTGTTACATACATAATTCTATGTTATATAATAAAAGATATTAATTGAAGCCTAAATACCAAATATTGTTTTTATTGAACTTTTACTTTGTGAGATATATGGAAAAACGTTCTGTTGACCCCCCCCTTCTTTTGTTTTTGGATTACTAAAATTTGAGTGATTGAGATAAAACTGATTCTGATTCATTACAAATTTCACCACTAGCTATAGTAAATTGTTTTCAATAAAATTAATATGATATATTCAAATATATTCCATTAATTGTTTGTCTTTCCGGTCTATCTATGCAGCACTTCGAGGTTGGCTTGCCTGTTTGTTTACAATTCAGCCTTGTATTGTACATTTACTGAGCATTCACGGTAGTGTTACCTGCATGTATATTTATCTATTGTAAACCTTCACGTGGGAAATCTGCTTAGTTTACGCAGCCCCTGCGAGACGGACTTTTTTAGACTTTTTAACTGTAAGTATTCATTTATTTATTTTAACTATTTATTGAAATTGTGTATATATTCTACTGACAAGTTTTTAATTTTTAATTTTAATCTGTGAAAATAGTTTTTCTTATTTCTGTAAATATTCACTGGGACACTAATTTTTAGGTTGTAATTTAAAGTTGTATGTTTTAACTCTTGACCATCGACATGTACATATATTTTCTAAATTTCTCAATTAAATGACATATTGTACAACGTTTTTATGGTATTTGTTTGCCAGCAGAGCACTGATGATGGAGCGTATGCTCTGAAAGCGCTCTGTCACAACGAATAAAGAATAGTGAAGGAACGAGGCGTTTTTTCTTACCTGAGATAATAAATACTAGTTATGTAATTGCAACTACAGTTACAAAAATGTAGTTGGTAACTGTAGTTGCATTTTATTAGTTTCGCAATTAAAGTAATTGTAGTTGGTATTCATAAATCCAACTAATAGTTGAAATAAAAAGTAGTTATAAAAATAATTACAATTAGTAGTTGTCGAGTAATAACTACAACTACATATAAATCTGCCGTTTTTACGTGCTAAAGAGCGAAGATATTTCGATCACCTTTATATAAATATTTACTCTCGTGGTGGTGATGAGTAGGCTATCTTAGACGAGCCATGTTCAATTGGAGCACAGAATATGGTCAGACAGAAAATGTCATAAGAATTGAAGATGGACGCTCCTTTCAGCTAACTCTCTTGACCAGCACTCGGCATCGAAAAGATTTTTGAAACAAATTACAATGAGTGACAGCGAAAGTGAGGAGGAGAATTCCTTATTTTTTCGTGCAGAACAGTAGACAGATTATTTTCTTTTGCCTCGATGGCAAATCCCCAAAATCAAATAGCCTGTCTTAAAAAAATTCTGAATTAAGAGTAATCTTAATGGCTAATTTGTTTAAATTTTAAAGTTTAAAAGTATTATTTAATTTCATTCGACTCGGGAAAATATAAAAAGGAATTTACATTTTATTTTCGTTAGTTTCCATTTATTTGCACTAAAATTATTTTCAGTTATTATAATATTCTGGTATATGTAATATAATAAACTGTTGAATCTAAAGACATTGGATGTAGTTATTTCTGAACAGCCTCAACTACTTCAGTCAGTGTTTCACACAGTTTTTTAAAGTAACTACCCAAGTAACTGTAGTTGCAGCTATAACTACAGTTACAATTACTAACTGTAGTTGTTTTTGGAACTACTGATTTTCTAAATTACTAACTGTAGTTGTGAAATTTCAATTACAATTACTTTAGTTAAAAAATGTAGTTGACCATTACCAGTAACTAATTACATTAGTATTGTCATACCTCTCGGTGGAGACCGTCGTCACTGGCTGATGGTTGAGTACCGCTGGCAAGCGCTTTCGATGCGATGGCATCATCTTCAAGCCTGTTGATAGTTGTACTGAGTTGGTTGTCCGTCAGTCGGTGGGTTAATTACATTAGTAGTTGTAATTGTAACTATATTTCAACTAATGTAGTAATAACTTGTAATTGTAATTACAATTTTGCCCAACTTTGCTAAAGATGTTTTATTTCCTAATAATAGCGATCAAAGAAATAAAGTTAAATGTCATGTGTAATTAATTTTAAATTTTATAATAAACGAAAGGTTATTCGAAGTATGGAAAATCTTGAATATTGGTTGCGCACTTTAATTGCAAATTTCCATATTTATGAATGGAAATGACCTCATTACTGTATAAGTGGCGATAAGAGACAGCTAAAGGTCACGGGCTAAGGACTCCTTGCATAATTGGAGGAAATGCATATTTATGGCGGGAAACTGCATCCGTTCATATCTAGGTTGGCAAGTCACAGACGCGACTCAAAACCCTCCAAGAGGAACTTTCAAAAACAAATATTACACATATAAAACTCACGCAGAATCTGCGTACTCTGTGAATTCCTATATTTTCCTATTAATAATTGTATTTTCGTATAGATCCTCAGTCTATTTAATATTGTTTGGATCAAGACCTAGATTATTGTCCTCGATAATAACCAGATCTACTTAGTAATAAATTTTTTAATGTTTATATTTATTTATTGGAGATAGAAAAATAATAAATGGTAAATCATCTTAAATCAAAAAAGAGTATCTACATACAACATTAATTCAAAATACTAGTAAATTTAGAACAAAATAAAACAAACAACTATGAGCAGGTTATAAACTGGAAATGAGGTAGAATATATAGGTAGAATAGAATAGGAGGTACACTGTATAATCTTATGTTTTACAAACACGGTGTTTACTATATATACTTTTACACAATGAAAACTGATAAATAAATTTAGATCCTGTAACATCATATGGTAAACTATGCAGCCACACAGGCTGGCCCAAAGAAATGTGTTTATACCCACTCCCCCTCTCACACACACCAATACGAACAACAATTTAATCGATTTTATAATTCATCAAATAATCCATTTTTTCTTAAGTAAATTAAAATTGATCATTAAATTGGCTACTGTTGGCTAATAGTTCGCATTAATGAGCACGTTACGCATTAATGACTGGTATGCAGTCCGTAAATTTTTATGTTTAAAAACATATCAGTATACTAAATTGATAGTTTTTAATTTTTCAGAAAGATAAATGAAGCAGGTAAAAGTTCATTTATGCAACCCCTAAGCTATCTCCAAATAAATATATATCTTTTTCCTTTAAGTGGTTTAAAAAAATTAAAAATTCGTAGAATTGGGAACAGGATCCCTGAAAATAAACCAAATGAGTTCCAGATTGCGTTTGACAACAGACATTTTTAGGAACACCCAGAGAAATACACCAAACGAATTCCGGCTTATGTTGATTTAACGAAATAAAAAGCGATAGAGAAGCAGAAGAGGAGGAATTCGCAGGAAGAACCCAGGGATAAACACCAAAATAACACCAGATTTTGTTGATTTAACAGAATACGAAGCGATAAAGAAGCGGAAAAGGTGGAATGTGTAGGAAAATCACCTAGAAATACACCAAACGAATTCCAGGTTATGCAGATTAAATACAATAAGATGCTTTAAAGAAGCATAAGAGGTAGAATATGTAGGAAAAATCCCTAGAAATACACCAAACGAATTCCAGGTTATGCAGATTTAATACAATAAGTTGCTTTAAAGAAGCAGAAGAGGTAGAATATGTAGGAAGAATCCCTAGAAATACACCAGACGAATTCCAGGTTATGTTGATTTAATAGAATACGATAGGATAAAGAAGCAAAAGAGCTGGAATTTGTAGGAAGAACACCTAGAAATACACCAAACGAATTCCAGGTTATGCAGATTTAACACAATACAATGCTTTAAAGAAGCAAAAGAGGTAGAATATGTAGGATGAATCCCTAGAAATACACCAGATGAATTCCAGGTTATGTTGATTTAACAGAGTACGATGGGATAAAGAAACAAAAGAGCTGGAATTCATAGGAAGAACCCCGAGAGATAAATCAAACGAATCCCAGATTTGGTTGATTTTACAGACAGAATAGGTAGAATTCATAGGAAGAACCCCTACAAAAAAAATCAAACGAATTCCAGGTTTTGTTGATTTAATACAATATGAAGAAGAAGAGGTATAATTTGAAGAAAGAAGACCTAGAAATAGAAGGAACGAACTCCAAATTTTGGTTCATTGAGCCATATGCGATCTGAGCTAGAAACAGAATATTTGAAATTTGGAGGTCTATACGGAAGAAATAGACCAAATGCTCTTCTACTTTTCTTTCGCTGTGAATACTCATGGAAGAACATCGAGAGCCTGTGAGTACTCATAAAGTAAAATGGAGGAAACATTTCAATTAGCTGACGATATCCTGCTGCTCCGTTCGAATTTTAAACTAATACCCGCTTTAGGAAGTGCGAGGTATTAATCGAATACTGCTAAAGCTGGTTGGAGTGATATTGAATTAGGTCGGGCAAAGGTTAATATCAGCTTAACATTTCCCCCTAACGATTTTCCACTCAATAACCCTCGACACAGGTCTCGGTAATGTAGAACCAGTGGCTGCTTCAAGCGGTGCTTCTATTACGCGGCTCAATTATAATTTCGCGTTACGCCTTGCCTCCGTTTAAATTTCTCGCTTTTGCCCTTCATCTCTCTAACATTCAACGAATATCCTTTTGATCAATTCGAGAGGCAAAAGGTCTCTCAGAGTCTCTTTGAAAACGATTATCATTCTCAAACAATTTTATGGCCACTTAGGAAAGTGATATTACGCATTTGGTTAAAACAACTGGGCCGTTAAGCCTAGGGCTTATGATTAGAGTGATGCAATTTTTCTCCTATATGTAAAAGGAGCAATAAATTAAAATGCAAAAATTATATAATTTCTTAGCAGTTATAAGAACCTGTCAGTGGCCATTGATCACAGCTGGGTATTCCAGTAGTGAGGGTTGAGAGGATTTTGGAAGAGCAGCAAAGAGGATTCCAGCTAGGTTATACGCCTCATTTAAATTACATACATGCTTGAAAATTCCTCTAATAAGGATGATGTTCTGCAACATCTCTTTCCTCAAACATGAAAAACGAGATTTATCCCCCCCCCCGTCATTAAATGGAATTCCAGGAAAGCCATTTGTTATTGGAGGTAAGGGTTATCATATTATACCTGAGAGAATTCATTAATTAAAATACGAGTACATGTTTCAATAGCATACGCCTATTTTATATGTGTGATTAGATTAATATGAATTGAGTGTTAAATTTCAACAACTATATTTAATTAACTGCTTGAAATATTATAGATGGAAATCTAATGAAAATAAAGAAAAAAAAGGAATTAAATAAATACAGGGGGTTAAATTAATGGGCTAAACACTATCATCATCAACAACACATGATCTAAAGGCTACGCCTTGTAGTGGAAACCATTGTATTCTTTCAGAAGATGCTATTTACATATTACTGTACGCACCGAAACCCATAAGATGATTGATGTCTTCAAAATATGATATTCTAGGCCTCCCTCTTCCTCTATGAACCTAGACCGTTCCTTCAAATATATTTTTGATGAATTCGTTACACTTTACGACAAGCCCAAGAGGTTTCAATCTCCTATCTTCCACGGCTTTGATAAGATTTTGGTTACCTTACTTCATTTAGAACTTCCAAATTGGATTTTGTTTTTAGTCCAACTTTTTCTGGTAATTTTGGGTCACATTTCCACTGCTTCCGATCTATTATATTACATTAGTGGAGAGTCCAACTTTCACACTCCTAAAGCAGTACAATCCATGCGAATGACACATCAACATTATTTTGGTGTCTATGATTATATACTTATTAGTTAAAATATTTTTATCTTAGGAAAGCTTGTTTAGCAAGCGCTATTCTTCAATCATTATTCATGTTTACTATCATTGTTTTCAGTTATAATACTTCTTCACTTTTTTAAGTAAATGTTTCCTATTCTAATTTTATATTTCCTTGGTATTGTTCCTACTCTACTTCCAAAACTTTTGTTATGCATTAAAACCAGAATAAAACTAATAAACATTAACTCTAATAAAATTAATCGCAACCGATGTTACGATTTTGCTTTTCATAAAAATTTAGGGGTAGTATGTAAAAAAATATATTTAATTATATTTTTCATTATATGCTATAAATTCTAATGCATATTTGATACATGAATGTCTATAATTTTGAAATACTCAATGATTTCTATATTATCTTCATTCAGGCCAATTGCCTCGTTTTAATATTATATTGGTAATAGTTAGTTCAGTTCGTATTAATAACATTTTGACTAAATATTTTACAGACATGAAGAGTGTGTTCAAGCGAGCCGATGTGCAAACTGATAAGAAATGAAGGAGTAAAAAAAAATATGTTTTCTTAAAAATTATAAAATAAAATAAATAAAATACACTCGCTCTGATGATATTAATAATAATAATAATAATAAGTTCCTAAAAAATTATGACGTATTTCGAGAACACTCCGCACGAGGCACTGCCTATTATGACAACTGAGTAGTATAGTCTAGATAAGAAAGTTACGTAATGACAATTACCCGCACTCACTATCCTATGGGACAACCTGGAGGTACTTATTGTTACCATGTAAAATACATAGTATATTGACACACATTGACTTGGATTTTAAATCTTGTGAAAGTCTGCCCTTTCTGTGTTGCTGACTGAATGTGAGAAGGTATCACTTAATTACCCTGAAGTTGTTGTTAGATATTTTCGATACATATTATGTAGTATTTACAGGCTACGCCTGGTAATTGGTCTTGTGAACAGGTGAACCTGATATCCACGGGACAGAACCAGGGAATAATAGCAGGGTCACAAGGACATGCAGTAGTTTCCCATTACCTTCTGCATCAGACCATTCAGTAATAAAGGAAAATTCCATTCACACCACTAAAGGTGGAGAAAATTCGATTCAATGTCGGGATTATTAGATAGCCATACCTCGGTAGCCTGTAGCCTGCGTCAGCTGACTAATGATAGGCATTAGCCAGGACGATTATGCAGACTACAACTTTAAGCTGCTCTCCAGTTGTAAGTGAGCCTTCTTATTATTATAAGCTGTATGATTTATTACATTTCGTCCATTATCTGTATCATTTATGTATTGCATTGGTACGTTAGTCAGTGTGAATCCCGGGATTAGTGATGCATCTTGTGACATTTCCTTTTCTCATATATCAGATAGCTGGTTTACAGTATTCCATTTCCAAACCCAGAAGGGAGTCGGATTTGGTGCATGAAATCTCCAAATCAATCTATCCAAGTCTTGTGACGGTACGCAAGTCTGTTTTAACTGGTTTATTTTTAGGGGATAAATAAACCTAGTTAGCTCTCTAGTGGTTGCAGTTATCTAAATATTCAAACCATACGTCATATTTAAACTAATAAGAGTATTAGGAAAAAAAAGATGTTGTTCTTTAACGTCCAGAGTAAGCCATTACCGGGATGGGAGAGGGGGGGGAGGAGATATTATAGGGGGTTAAATCAAAAATTTAAAATACCTCTGTATGATCGAAATACATTATATCAAATTTTCTTTACTAAAATATTGGTCGTATCCTTTTTTTCATACTACAAAGGTTATCGAGATACTTGAGTTTCAGAGGTTTTATCGGTTTATCTTTAGAAAATTGAGCTATTGGGGTTGTTCACGTTAAAGTTTACATAGACATTCCTTTTAATCTAGACCGAAATCGATGTACAAAAGATGATGTAAGAGTAAATATAATATTTTACTTAGCTGTAGAGATTTTATTGAATCAATTATAATGTTAGCTTAGGTTCTTATTTTATTTAATGTACATTGGGGTGAGGAAAAGGAGCAAATAAGGTAGAATTTGGTGCGTGAAACCCGAGAAATACGCCAAAAGAATTCCAGTTTGTGTTCATTTAGCTCAATGCAATGCGAAAAAAAAATAAGAAGAGGTCGGATTGGGAGCAAGAAACCCTAAGACTAGACGAACTTATTCATATTATGATCACATAAGGATAATAGGATGCAAAAAAAACAGAAAGGTTGGAATTTGGTGTATGAAATCCCCCAAAAAATCCACCCATGTCTTGTGTCGTTACGGAACTCTGTTTTACATTTGAAACTGGCACGTTATAATATTTTGTCTTATATTTTCCGTTAGTGCATCCTGTTTATTTCGGCTACGAATTGATTAGATAACAATCCTGTTATCGTAATTTATAAGAAGAGTTTTTAGCAATTTATTTAGCTTTCATCACAGAAAATCTTTTGCAAGCAAACCTCGTACGTTTATTTACGTAGAAACGTTATGAGAATTTTAATTTAAAACAGATATGAGTTTTATTTAGTATGTTTCACAAGCCAAACTTCAATCGAATTTAAATAACTACGTTATAAAATTATTATAAAATTAGGGGGACGTAATTTTGTACACATATATATATATATATATATATATATATATATATATATATATGCGTGTGTAATTCAGAGCAAGTAAATATACAATGGGTATTCTGAGAACAGTAAATAGACTGGGAGCCTATTGTTGCCAGACAGAGCAGTAAGCACGTATGGTTGGCCAATAATGGTTCAGATAATGCCATGTTATACCAATAAGACAATCCCTACCATTCTAGTCTCTCATTGTTTGTTGCCACCTCAATGGACAAACATAGACGCATTCTAACTATGGAGAGCTTCGCCATAATGTTATTATACTTATCAAACTATTATGTTAACAATGGATAAATTAATCAACATTATCGGTGAAACATGAAATTCAAGGAATGGAAATAATAAGTATTTTTAAAAAAGCTAGCCTAACGATAAAAAGTCCGTCACGCAGGGGCTGAGTAAGCTAAGCAGATTTCCCTCGAGAAGGTTTACAATAGATAAATCTACATGCTAACACATTATACCACCGGCAATATTAAGTGAATAAATACAAACGGTAATGAGAAATCTTTCACTTACAAGTTAATAAGTCTATAATGGAAATCGTCTGAATTTTAAACAAACAGGTCAGCAAACCTGAATTCTACACCGGAAAGGGAAACTTTTACTATTACTAGTGCTGTAATTTGTAATGAATCAGAATAATGTTAATCTCTATTACTTAAATTTTAGTAATACAAGAACAAAAGAAGGGGGGGGGGGGTGGAGGTCAACAGTCCGTATTTGCATATATCTTACAAAGTAAAAGTTCAATGAAAACGATATTCCTTATTTAACCTTGTAATGAAGTGGTTCATGATATAACAGCTTATTATTAATATAACATGAGTAGGAGTGGGGGTTTATTGAGAGTGGAAAACTATAAAATCCAAATATCTCGATTAATATGTGTAGAATAATATTTATAGATAATTTAATTTGCAATATGATTGGCTTTAAACAATTTTTCGATCCAACTTATAGTAACAGGGATATTTTGAATTTTTAAAATTCCCACCTCTAACCCCCCCCCCTCCTACAGTCCGATTTCAGCCATTAACAAACTTGACCTTTTTTTTTTTAGACAAAACGATTAAATATGGAGTTTGGTAACGATCAAACAAAAATTGCGACAGCTAGAGCGTTAACGTATGTATACATATAAATATATACAGTTTTGAGCGGACCTCATTTTCGTCATCTCCTGGGTAGGATCGATGGAAATTTGAGGAAATGTTTCAAAAATCGCGTCCCTTAAGGGAAATCTAAAAAAATGCCGCTATGCCGATGTCGCGTAAACTGAGCATATTTCAAACCCACTGGAATATGATGCGCTGATGAACTCATTTCAGAAACAATTCTCTATTTCTTCCACAGTAAGGAGCATATGAAAACAGGGAATAACACAGGGAAGTGGGCTTGAGATGTTTAGCGACTGGGGTACTTAATGTTTACACCGAATGAGAACAAATGGGGGCTTACAAAAGGCTGGAATCTGAAGACTGAATATTGGAGAAAACGTGTTCAGAACAATACTTGTAAAAAACTAAACTTCCCACAACATTGGGTTTGTAAAAATGTTTGATCAAATATTAATACACATATTAATGTTTGTAAGTTTCAGTTATTCACCTCTCTAACCCCACCCCTATCTATCGCCAAGTAAGCCTTATGTATTCTTAGGTTTCTATGAAACGGTGAAATATCGAGAGTGGAGTGGATCAAATAAAAATCATTTAGGATGGAACATTAAATCTTATATAATGACGTCACGCCGAAACTAATTTGCTACATATCACACCCAGTAATGATTCAATGATAGTAATTTCTTGTAGTTAAGCTTGGAAGGAATTACCTCAAGATATATCAGCTTATTTTTATTATGACATGATTAGGTGTGGAGGTATACTCAACGTTGAAAACTAAAAAAATAAATAAATTATAAAAATAAAATACCATGCTTTTTCATTCTTTTTTTTTAAATGCAGTGATATCCATCATTTTAAATACAAAACAAAAAAAGTATCTCAAATAGAAAATAATAAAAGTATTTCGTATGAATTTATTGAGGGAATTCATTTATTGGCATTGAGTAAATGTCTTCAAATGTAAATAATTAGTGTTTAGTATACAATGAAAATGCGGTCCTTTGATATATATACATATATATATATATATATATATATATATATACATACATATATATATACATACACACACACATTATTGTCTGGCCACAAAACATGACAGACGCGTGTGTCCCCCACAAAAAATAACGGGTCATTTTAAGAAAATTGTCCAAAATCCTGTCATGAGTACTACTTTAATTACTTTTACTATTATTTTTTATTTGAAAAACGTGTTTCTACCATAAAAAAAATATTTCCGAAATAAAAATATTCCTTTCAAAATTTCTATAAAATATAGAAATTTCTATATAATAACTTTTTTGGCTTTTACTAAGACAGTGAAATACAAATATATTGTCTCTATTTCGTATACTATTAAGAAACTACAGTTAAATACAATTTATTTTGTATTACACATCTTAAAATGCAAAATACCGAAATGTATTTTATTTGGTATTACCGAATAAATGTTTTACTTGAAATACTGCCCAGGTCTGCTATAAACTTCTTACGAATTTTTCAAGTAGATTTCCATTAAGTAAACCAGCAAGTTAAGTTAAGTCTTCAGGAAGCAAAAGCTGCTGAGGAGTTGACAGAACTTATAAATTTCGCACCTTTACTGTATGATATTTGTTATAGAACCAGGAATATAGCTGTTACCTCTCCATCAAAGTTTATCGAAACTTTTCTTACAGCTCCTGAAACTTTTTCATAAGTTAAAAGAACTCAAACATAACGATTTCAAGATGTTGCTGACCCGTTCTTGCCAAGTCAATTCCAAGAGAGCGGCAGACATTTTGTCGATTTTTCTGAAAGGGTTCCAGTACACTGTTCCTTCTGTAAACATAATTCTCATTTTCCAACTTGAACTGCTTAACCAATTTTGAATCAAGTAGAATAAAATATAACATTCCATTTTCTTTTAATGATAAAACGAACTTCTCTAGTAACGATTCTGCTCCTTGAATTTAAGTAACCTCTAATCTAGAATTTTGCCGCAATAATCCATTCCCTCAACGAGTAAATAGCATAATGCAATAGCTTTATAATAATAATAGGAGCAGTTTACTGATGGAAACAAAAACAAATAATGTAACTCGCTAAATATTTAATTTTCTAGAAAAATGTTAATAACGTCACGCGTCTTAACATAAGGAGATTTCCCATGTGGTTTACTAATAGATAAATCGATATACTGTTAAGACGTAACACCGCCGTGAATATTAAGTGAATAAATACAATCGGTTATGAGAAATCTTTGAGTCAATTTTCATATAATAACCTATACAAAAAAAAGCGTCTGAATTGTTAAAAAACCAGTCTGCCAACCTCCCAGTGCTGAATAGATAGATAGAAAACAATTACTGAAATATATCTGAATATAATATATTAATTTTATTGAAAACTACTTACTATAGTGCTGTAATTTATAATGAATGAGAATACTTCTTTTCTCACCTTGGAATGGAGTGGTTCATGATATAACAGCTTATTATTAATATGACAGAAGTAGGAGAGGGGGTTTACTGAGAGCCGATTCACGATACAGAAAATATGCGTAGAACAACATTTATAGGACATTAAATTTGCAATAAGACTGGTTGTATTTAATTTAATCCAACGTTTAGTAATGGAGATTTTTCAAAATTTTCTAGATCCGGACCTCATTTTTGGCATCTCTTGGGTATCGATCGACATTTCGAGGAGGATCGATGGACATTTGAAGACATTTTTCGAAAATGACGTCTTAAGTACGACCTCAATAGCTGATTTCCCTTTAGGGAAATCTGCTAAAAATAAACCAGTTGTAAGCCATTAAATATTTGTTAAGTTTAAATTTCGATCGGGCATGTAAGGGAGATATTTTGAATACATTATTTTATCCCCTCTAAACCATAAATTCCACTATTTTCATTTTTTTAGGAGATTTCCCTTAAGGGAAATCAGCTATTCAGGTCGTACTCATGACGCAATTTTCGAAATTTTTTTTTTCAAATGTCCATCGATCCTACCCAGGAGATGACGAAAATGAGGTCCGTTCAAAATTATATATCTAATATATAAAATTTCCATGTCACAGTGTTAGTTACCGTACTCCTCCGAAACGGCTTTACCGATTTTTACCAAATTTTATATGCGTATTCAGTAGGTCTGAGAATCGGCTACTATCTTTTTTTCTTACCCTAAGTGATAAGGGTTGTTCACCCTTAACATTTATTTTATAATTTTTGGAATAAATTTTTTGTTTTTATTTTTTTATAATGTGGCATTAAAAATACATACAACCCTAAATTTTTACTTTTTTATCACCAACCCCTATTTTTTCATCCCGCTCGATAACTGATCAATTATAGTGTTTTTAACTGTACTTCGATTAAAATTTCCCTTAGCTTATGGCAAATCTAAATTTTTTTTGATGAAAATAAACATTTTATAAAAAATTATTATTAAAATTTTATCAAAATAAACATTCTAGAGCTGGGGCCAACAATTTTGTTGGGCACTAACTATTGAACCGAACTTAAAAGAACTCGGAATGTGAATTAGCCAATTAGTGAATTCTTCCATGATTATAGGATTAAAATTTTTAGGTCCAAACGGGAGTGGGGGTTATAAGGGAGGCCTGAAATGAAAAATTGTGATATTCCGATTCCAATTGATTTTTCAACGATTTTCTATAGAAATACAATCATTAGTCAGTCAACGATGATTTACCGGGCATTGCCGGGTTGTTAGCTAGATCGTATATACAAAATACACATATTATAGATGATATTTAATTATAATAAATGCTATCCATGATTATGATTTGAATTATTCACGGTAGCGTCAAAAAGTGGAGAGGGAATGATTAGAGACTTATTTTCATTAATTCTTCAAACCTAAATTTTTTTTTCCATAAGTCGCCCAAGGGACCCTTACGGGGAAAAGTGTGCCTAGACGGGAAGAGCAGTTCTACACATACGGGTAGCATTGCCAAAAACAAAATAAAATCTTTCCGTCACAAATGATTTCCCGAGCGAAGCCGGGTACCTTGGCTAGTATATATATATATATATATATATATATATATATATATATATATTTGTCTGTTAACGCTCTAGCTGTCGCAATGTTTTTTTGATCGTTACCTAACTCGGTATTTAATCGTTTTATGTAAAAAGCAAGATCAAGTTCATTAATGGCTGAAACCCGACCAATGGGAGGGGCGGTTTAAAGGGGGGAATTCGAAATATCTCCGTTACCATATGTCGGGTCAAAAAATGGTATAAAACCAATCTTATTGCAAATTAAAGTTACTATAAATATTGTTCTATACATTTATTCTCTATCTTGAATATTAACCGAGATATTTGAGTTTTTATTCATTGTGGGCCGATAACGGATGAGTCAGTTTCCCGCCAAAAGCTAGTCCATAACTGTTCGGCACTCGTATGGACATTTCTCTATTATATAACCTCACTTGGGAAATCTGCTTAGTTTACGTAGCCCCTGCATGACGAACTTTTTTCTATTAACGAAGTGATGTTTGGAACGAAGTGGATTTGTTAACTATATACGAGTGTATATATATATATATATCGAAAATATGATGTGCTGTCGTTTTCTTCAGTATTTGAAAACTTTAGAACCGAAAACATAATCTAGGAAAACGCCTTGCGCAATATAAGTGAGGACTAAGCAAAAAGGAGTTTGAAGCGAAGAACATAGGCGTGCTTAGTTCACCTCTTGAATACGAAGATACTCTACTACCGTTCTCGGAGGGTTGGAACCTAACTTAGAGCACTACTTTTTAGTTTCTATTGATAGAAGAAACTTAAAAAAGTTTTTATATCTGTTCTCGTCTTAGTAAAATAAATAGTAGGCTATTGAAATAATTCATTTAAATATAACATATTACATTGACATAAATTAATTCTCCATTTAAAAAAAAATATACACCTATGATTGAACTCCGTAAACTGAGATTCAGGAATGAAAATCTGCGATGAGACTGAGTTTCGTATCTCTCCCTATTATTCATTTTTAGCAGATTTCCCTTAAGGGAAATCAGCTATTGAGGTCGTACTCATGACGCAGTTTTAGAAAACATTTTTCAAATGTCCATCGATCCTACCTAGGAGATGACGAAAATGATGTCCGTTCAAAATTATATATATATATATATATATATATATATATATATATACATTATTATTATTATTATTTTTATTATTTATTAACGTCCACTTTTTGCAACTCAGGCTAATTGGGATGGGTTATCTACAGGCTACCACCCTTTCCTAGCCACGGGGTGGGGCCTAGGATGTTATTTAATGAATTTCGTCACTAAATAATTTCCTTTGCCCAGGCAAGAATCGAACTCGCCACTCTAGGATTAAAGAACTACTTGAAATTAAATGCAACGCTTTAACTCACATGGCTAACCTGAGCCCATATATATATATATATATATATATATATATATATATATATATATATATATATATATATTTGTCTGTTAACGCTCTAGCGGTCGCAATTTTCGTTTGATCATTACCAAACTCGATATTTAAACGTTTTATGTAAAAATAAAGATCAAGTTAATGGCTGAAATCGGACCAGTGGGGGGGGGGTTTCGAGGGGAGGATTTTCGAAAACTCAGCACCGTTACCATAAGTCGGATCGAACAATTATTATTTATATGTGTTTTTATATATATATATATATATATATATATATATATATATATATACAAAATTTTGAACGGACCTCATTTTCATCTTCTGGGTAGGATCGATGGGCATTTGAAGACATTTTTCGAAAATCGCATCATGAGTACGACCTCAATAGCTGATTTCCCTTAAGGGAAATCTGCTAAAAATGAGCTATTTTGGTTTCTCACATTATGATATTACATAAATCTTCACCAAAATCGAAGTACAAACTGTGTGTTTGAATTAATTATAATGTTAGCTTAGGTTATTATTTTATTTAATAATGAAAGTATTAACACAGTTTCATTCAAAATATATTCTATTACTTTTAAGTGATCTTTTTTGCTGCCCTATTTTCCATTTTTTCTAATGTACTTATATGTTTTGTATTAATAATTGTGCTAGTTACTAGAGTGTTCTGCATTCGAGTAACCCTTTTTCTTCTATTTCAATGTTTCACCCAGAACTTTCAGTTGTTCTAAGAGATATACCATATTATTTCTTTTATCCAACGTTTGTATATTTTTGAATTAGGTTTGTTTATTGTTTTAAATTATTCCAACATCGTCTTTCAATTTTTTTTTTAATATTATTAATTATAATCGGAAATAGGTTTTTGAGGGAGAGTGGGAGGTGGAAAGACGAAAATGCTAATTTTTCAGTTCCTTCTAGGGATTCGAAAAATATCTATAGCATTTTTTCATATAATAAAACAATCTCCAAGTTAATTGTTGATGCTCAGAAACATACATATTAACTTTTTTTCTCGGTATTCCTCACGTTAGACGGTTCTATGGTGAGCATACCGCGCATATGTCACTGCTCCTTCGATATGTTTAATTATCGAATATCACTTACAAATGCTGTAGGCCTTATATCTTTACTACCAAGTTTCCATTTACAAACTGAATTATTACTCATCAATGGTGCAAGAAACTTGCTGGGTACTTAGGCTTGCTCCAACGAGAATACAATTGCTTTACTAAGCCATAACGAAAAGTCGAGAAAATGATTAGGTAAGCTATTACTGGATGAATCTGAAGGTTGGATGGGCGCACGCACGTATACACAAACACACTCGCACACAAAACATACTTGATGCACTATGTGTAGGAAAGGGAAGCTAAACAAAGCGAGTTACCCGGAAGTGGAATATGGTTTTGAAGGGAATAGCTATGCTAATTTGAAACAGATAGAGGATCGGGGCTGTGACTAGATAGGACAAGTTTTATGAGAAAAGTAAGTGCTGGTGGGGGGGGGCTTAACTCCGAGGGAAGAATTTCGGAGGGGCGCCTACAGGGCTACCAACTACATCAGTAATTTCCAACCCTCTTTACTTGCTTATGCACTTCATTTTCTATTTAATCCACCAGTCTATGTTCCCCATTAACGTTTACTAATTCTTTGTTTTCACTGCTCAAAATTAAACTAAAATATCAAAATTAAAACTCCTCTTGTATGTGAATTAGATAAAATTTCAGTGTACTACTTTTTCTAAATAACTTATTTCTTCAAGGTTTATGGGAGAAAAGACGATTATAATAAAGCAAATGTACAAACAACAGGAATATACTAATTTGGAAATGCAATAGTTAACATTGCTGTAGTAAAACAGAAATCAACAAGATTAAAAAAAAAAAAAATAATGATAAATAGTTTCGACATATGCAGTTAGCCGTATTAGTAACCTGGCTTGGTAAAAATCTCAAAGGCGTTAGACTTAATCTGACTGGTAAACCTAGAGTCGTGAGTTCTATTCTAGGACAATGACCCATCATTTTAAGTTCTGTTTAGATAATTCAAAAGTCACTTAAGAGCCTTCTTATGCAACGTGTTGTTTTGCCGCTTCGGCAAATCGGAAAATTAAAAGTTGCTTATCGACTATTATAGTATGATATATATATATATATATATATATATATATATATATATATATATATATATATAAGAAGAATGAAAGATAAGGAAATATAAATATTAGAAGTGGAACCCATTATACTTGAAACTCTTGTTATTTAGGGAGCAGTATCACTAATATTAGTGCAAAAGTCGATAGAAGAATAGCGCTAATCATGCTTTCCAAAACTAAAGGAGTACGATGAACTGGTACAGATTTAAGGTAAGCATGATAAGAAAAAGTCCGTCACGCAGGGGCTGCGTAAACTAAGCAGATTTCCCTCGTGAAGTTTAGTAATAGATAAATATACATACTGCTAACACAACGCCGTGAATAAATAGAAACGGAAATAAGAAATGTTTCATCCAATTTCAATACCCTGCCGACAGGAAGCGTTAGGTTAGAAATGTAAACAAACGGGTCCCGCCTCACACCGGAAAGAAAAACAATTACTGAAATATATCAGAATATAACACATTAATTTTATTGAGAACTATTTACTATATCTAGTACTGTAATTTATAATGAAGCAGAATAATTGTTATCTCAATCAATAAAAGTTTAGTCCAAAACTTTAAGATGGGGGGGGGTCACCAGGGCATATTTGCATGTGTCTCGTATAATAAAGGTCTCTTGAATACAATTTTTGGTATTTAAGCTTCCAATAATGTGATTTATTATGTATCAGAATATTGTTTACGTAACATGAGTAGAAGTGGCGGTTTGCTGAAAACTGAAAAATGCAAATATCTCGGTTAATATTCAAGATAGAGAATAAATGTATATAACAATATTTATAGTAAATTTAATTTGTAATAAGATTGATTCTGTATAATATTTCGATTGGACGTATAGTAACGGAGATATTTCGAATTTTCGAAAATCCTCCCCTCTAAACCCCCCCTCCCACTGTTCTGATTTCAGCCGTTAACGAACTTGATCTTTCTTTCTTTTTACATAAAACGCTTAAATATGAAGTTTGGTAAGGATTAAACAAAAATTGCGACCGCTAGAGCGGTAACAGACAAATATATATATACATATAGATATATATATATATATATATATATATATATATATATATATATAGATATAGATATATATATACAGTTTTGAACGGACCTCATTTTCGTCATCTACTAGGTAGGATCGATGGACATTTGAAGAAAAATGTCAAAAATTCCGTCATGAGTACAACCTCAATAGCTGATTTCCCTTAAGGGAAATCTGCTAAAAATCTATTTGCTAAGTCTTAAGTTATGGAGTGTTCTGCTTTACGGAAGAGAAAGTCAGAGTCTCCACGAAAGAGAATATAATAGATTGGAAGCTATGTAAATGTATATTTGGTGTAGAATGACTAGAACAAGCTGGATTAAAAAAAAATGTCCAACGTGGAAATTCTAAATGAGGTAAGTGAAAACATATCATAAGGCACAGCGACTTCATCACAAATATTGTATATTTGAATCTAAGATTCTAAGCTATAAAGACGGAGGCCTAGAAAATTCTATTTTGAGGACATCAATAGTAATATGAAAACAGAAGCTTCTGAAAGAACACAATGGTTGCAAACAACAAGGCGTAGCATTCACATAATGATTGCATATATGTGTTTATATTTGTCGTTTATTTTACTTACTTATGGTATTAAAATAAAGGGTTAGTACCGCCCTGTGATACGACAGTGAAAACTGTCGTCACCAACAGATAACGAAGACAGTTACTTTTAAGATGTGTCCTTTTGTATAATTGTGTTTACCGAGACTTCTTTACGTTCATCAGAATAACCATATAGCAAGCATTATTCTAACTATGCCAATTCATTTTCTCACTTCAAAAACTAAATTAAACGGATTTCAAATTTAATTCTAATATGTAATGTATTTTCTACCGCCATCTTCTGCAGATATTTAATAAGAGAAATCTGCCATTCAGATTAATATTGTGACATTTGTTTTTAATTTTCTTCAAATTTCCATCGGGAATCGAACTCGTGACTCGAGGTTTATGTGAGACTAGCTTTACCCTGAGCGGGTTGCTACGTCACCTACTAAAACATTAAATTATGATAAATATCTATATAATAAACAATAATTAAATATCATTTGTCATGTGCACGTTCACAAAAAAAAAGCAATAGGAAACGAAATACGACAATTTTTCGTTCATGCCTCCCTAACAACCCTTACTCCTGTTCATTCCTAAAAATACTAATACAGCTTATAGTCAAAAATACGGAGTTTCCTTGATTTCGATTTAATCATTCCTGTCGTATAACATTTTTGACCCCTTTTATAGTTATTCGTGTATACCTCATTTCTAAATCAATCTACGGCAAAAGTACATATAACAAAAGTTACTTTAAATAAAAAAAAAACAAATTTTGTTATATGCACGTTTGCCGAAAAATGAATAGGTAACGAAATATCGCGATTTTATATTTCACACATCCCTTATAACCTCCACTCCTGTCCGTATCTCGAAATTTTAATATCGCTTATAATCAGGAAGGTGTTAATACCAAATCACATAAGGAGTTTCGTTTAGTTCGTTTGAGACCTTTGTGTCATATAAAATTGTTGACTCCCACTATAGTTTTTAGCGTGTAACTCATTTATACTTCGTTTTATGACAAAAGTGAACAACAAAAGTTACTCTAAATAACAAAATAAACAACTTTTATTGTGTGCATATTTCCCGAAAAACCAATAGGAGACGAAATATTGCTATTTATTATTTCAAGCCTCGCTTATAACCCCCACTCCTGTTCGTCTCAGAGAGTATTAATATAGCCAGAAACCTAACCTGTTTTAGTAGTAATATACATACCAAGTTTCATAAAATTCGGTTCAGCCGTTTACAATTCTATTAAGGACACACACACACACAAACATTCATTTTTATATATAAGAAGACTAAGAACAACGCTTTAACTCACATGGCTAACCTGAGCCCATTTCAATATGATAAATATACTTAAAACACAATTTTCGTTTTCTCTGACGCAACTGTCTAAAGATACTGTTAATAGAAGTAGTAGCCATTGCTATAGGAGTAGTCAGACATAACTTACCATATGTTGAAACTATTTCCTCAATAAAAAAGGGCAAACGTTTTCCTATTTCAATGATGCTCTCTCATATAACATCTATTAAATATTATTTGGCGCCCCATAGCCGATAATTTAAATATCAAAATTTTAAATCAAATCACCTTACTAATGCAGAACAAGATTAATTCTTAACATAATCTATTATTTTCAATTCAACAAACTCCATTAAAGGGAAATCAGCTATATATGTCATACTTATAACACGAATTTAGAAAAATTGCTTCCAATGTATATCTGCTTTCATTTAGGATAAACCAAAATAAGATTCGGTATGTTATGTTGCAGCAGTTGTTGCTTATCCATGGCCTACGCAATGTTATGTCCAGAGGCTTACTGACACAGAATAGACAAGAATAGTAAATGAAGTTGTAAAGTCGTAATCGAGGCCATTTACTGAGATAAACTTCTCTTCTTTTTTTTAACTTCCGTGTCAAAACTGTCGAGTCGTATAATGATCCAATTTAGTTTTATTGCTGGAGAAAGTGAGGGCCCGTTGAGAGCAGTATGGATATGAGGGGTTTAAATGAAGAGATGAGAGAGACAGAGTGAGTGTGTGTGTGTGTGTGTGTGTGTGTGTGTGTGTGAGAGAGAGAGAGAGAGAGAGAGAGAGAGAGAGAGAGAGAGAGAGAGAGAGAGAGAGAGAGAGAGAGAGAGAGAGAGACGTATCATCTCCCCTGGGCGTAGACAATTAGGAGCGATGCCGGGATTGTTGAGGTAATTGGCTGGACGTGATATAGCCAAGGGACGTCTCGTCAGCTGGCCTATCAGCTCCCTCTCATAGGCATTCTCTGATTAGCCCGCCTTCCTATTAGCCTACCCCGCGTCCGAATATATATGCAGATGATATGGGCATCTTACTTACAAACGCCCGAAAATACCTTGTAACGAGCCAACTACTGCAAGCTAATTGTTCATTCTCATAATATTTGCACCATTTTAGGGGTGAAAAATCATTCTGAACATTTTGAAAAAGTAATATTATATGTCCCATGCATTACTTTTGTGCATTAACTTATTCTATTTTCATTCTTTTATTTTTTTTTGGATGGGCAATTAGAAGTAAATTATTATATACTAGTGGACCCGACAGACGTTGTCCTGCATGTTTTTTCAATCGATTAGAATATTAAATTTAATAATATGTTTCAAACAAAAGCTACTTTACTATATCTAGATTATACTTTGTTATGCGACAAAAGTGAATACAGTAGAAGATACAGTAGAATTATATATAAAGATTAGTAATAGTTGACAAAGTGTTTGGTTTACTATTAGCAGGGGTGGCGTATGACACTGTACATTAATAAACATACTTCTATTTATAGATTCAAAATAAAAATATAAATTTGTAATTATATTTAAGAATATCATTGGACCAAACAATTATAATAATAGTGATAATGTTTCGGTTATATAAGACAATGAAACAAAAAAAAACAGTGTTTATATATTGCTACGTTTATTACAAAAATAATTAACAAAAATTAAATACACAAACTTTAGTGTTTTTGACATAGCACAATTTATTTGACAACTTACTACACACTTTTCCACACTTAATAAGTTATTCAGCACCACTAATAACAATATTCACTGATAACTTCACTTCTTACTGCACAGTAGAATAAGTCACGATCACTCTAATCACTGTAGTTCACAAAACACGGCACTGCACTGATCTTCACAAGAACATGGCACTGCATAGCTGCACTGAAGGCAGTGACTCTTGGGTGGGATGGGCTGCTTTTATATAGCTCAGGCGGCGGCCTGAAGAGTCCAGATGATTCTTCGGCTCAGAAGTCTAGAAGAGTCTCGAAAACTCTGCTCTTGCATCCTCGGTGTCTTCATTTTCTTAATAATTCGTAAATTCGTGATTACATATACGTAATTATCATGTACGTAATATTCGCAGCGATATATTATACTCTAAACAAAGGAGTATGCTGTATCAGTACAAGTTAATATAATCTCCTCAGTTTTGCATGGCAACTCCTCAAACCCTACTCCTCGTAGCTCAAAAAAATATTGCAGAGCAAACACCCTGAAAATGGGACGAACAGCAAAGAAGTGATAGATGTCTTGAGGGATTCCAGGAGGTCACAAGGTGAGCTGTTGACGGAGTCATCACTAGTCCAAGGCTTCTTGTTCTGAGATCCAAGTTGAGAGTTTCTGCCCTGATTCCGGCTATTGCTCTGATATAATGGATATACTTCAGTACATTCTATAGCTTGGGACTGATTTGAAAAATCTTTGTACAACTGATGAAATTGTGTCTCGACGACGCTTTGTTTAATTTATCAATTTCTACTTTTTTTGTTAACCTTTCATCATTTAGCTTCCTGAAATTGAACACATAATTTAAGCAATAGAAGCCTTTCAGATCTTATACGATATTCACTTAAACATTTTAATGGTTTTCCATTGCGCATTAAGAACCTGTATTTGCTTTGTTCTGTTTTTTAAGAACTGGCAATGCTGTGACTTGTATACTGGTCCAGAGCATCTATAAGAAATAAATAATTTTGGAATGACAATACCAACAAGTGTTTTTCGAAACAACAGATAACTTGTTCTGGATCATCAAATGGCATAACTCATCTCTCATTTTGGTCATCCTATCAAACATTTATATAATTAGAATTATCCAGATATTTAATCTATATTTTACAAAATTTACTTGTTTAATTACTAATTCACTAATTTATTATTCGTTTGTTTCAGGTAAGGATACTTTCTGTAGCTGAATTGTGAGTTTTGTATACTTTCTTATTTTTAATACAATTCTAGTCATTATTCTGCTTTTCAATTCAAGCAATTTTAAATGAATTTTTTTAAAAAGTATTAATCAGTCTTAGGAAATGTTTTATTTGAATTATTTCAATTACATGTATCAGCATAGGTATGAGCAAACAAATTTACAGAAGATCAAAAAGGAAAACGAAATATATGTAAACAATATTAATAAGTAGTAGCTTGGTAAATATACAAATCAATTTGAAACTAATTTCTCGGTTCTCAGTTTGTTCAGTTTTCACATTAATATTTACTAAGAATTTCATTTGTCTATTTAACGAGTTCTGATGTTTTCATTCATATTTACAGAGGGCTCATTGTTAGTGGGAAATATAGAATGGAATTTCAAGATAAGTCTGCTTAATTTATGGATGTCGGCGGACTGGCTTTTTGAATTTATTGTGGAGACCAGTTGTTAATCAATCATTGAAAGAGCTTACGATAATTAAATTCAACGAACCTTTATTTGTAGTTAACTCAGTTGATTGCATGAAATATCCCCTTTTTCTTCAGCTGTTGGACTATGGCCTTCTCTGCAGCTTTCCTAATGAGTTTGATACTTCAAGAAGACTTTGTTCTTCTAAAGAAGTTGGTAACACTTCTCGTTAGTGATCTCGTACATGGAGTTCTTCATTCTGGGGCTACCATTCTATAAAATACTTTCCTCTTGTTTCTCAGTTCTTCTCCAAGTATTTAAATCGGACACTACAAACTCCCTCTCTCCACCCTAGCTAAATATTGAGGATTTATTGTTTCCGAAGAAATCTTGTACACACATTTTCTTTAATTTTATACCTTAATTTTTTTTCCCGGGATATAGGGGTATTTAAAGTGAAGTCAAACTTTGAAAATATTGTTTTTATTCAAAACAACGTTGATTTAAACTCACCCAACGACAATAAGAGTTTTTTATTCTTTCCTCAAAGAAATTTTTGACTTCAATCAATATGTTTCAGATATAAATTTTAGTACTTTATTTTTTAACTCCAAAATACTCAGGAGTTGAACTACAAAAAAAAAGTTCACAGTCGTGTCTTCTATTATCAGAACACTTTTATTAAAAAAAACGGTTAACTGAAACATGCGTTGTTTTAACGAAGAAAAAACCCATTCATGATCATAAGGACTGGAACCTTTGTTATGAATTTTAATGTAATTGTTAATTTATGAATTGTAAGAGGTCGCAATAATTCCCCCACCAGTTTTGTAACATATTGTAATGGTTTTTCGTAGTCACTGTTACTTTTTATCAGCTCATTGGGCATTTCTCAAATAGCCAACTTCTGTGTAATATCTCTTTTTATCTCAAGTTTCGAGGCGACTTGAAAATGATAACGCACACAACAACGTAGAACATCTGTTAAGAGACATACACAGATCTACTTTTATAGGCGGAAACGAATCTTATTTTGGTTTATCCTAAAAGGAAGCGGGCAAACATTTGAAGCAATGTTTCTAAAATCGTGTGTAGTTATATAGCTGATTTCCCTTAAGTGAAGTTTGCTGAATTGAAAATAATAAATTGTGTTAAGAATTAATCTTGTTCTGTATTAATAAGATGATTTGATTTAAAACTTCAAAATTTAAATAATCGCAATGGGGCGCCAAATAGTGTTTAATAGATGTTATATGAGAGAACATAATTAAAATAGGAAAACGTATGCCCTTTTTATTGAGGAAATGGTATCAACATATGGTAAGTTATGCCTGACGGCTCTTATAGCAATGGTTACAATCTTTAGACAGTTGCGTCACAGAAAAAGAAATTGTGTTTTAAGTATATTTATCATATTGAAATGGGGCTCAGGCTAATCGTGTGAGTTACAGCGTTGACCTTAATCTCACATGGTAAACCTAGAGTGGCGAGTTCGATTCCCGCCTGGGCACTTGAAATTTATATAGTGACGGAATTTATTAGGTAAAACCCTTAGTACCACCCTGGTTAGAAAAGGGTGGCAACCAGTAAAGAACACGTCCCAATTAGCCTTAGTTGCAAAAAGTGAACGTTAATAAAAAAAATTAATTTTATAGTGGAATGTTATTTTGATTTATGAGTTGAAAACTTTTGTCTCTTGACTTTCGGGTACATTCTGATATAAAGAATGGATGTGCAGAATTTACTTAGTTGTTTGTTATTAACGCTAAAATAATAGAATTGTTATAATCAGACAGAAAAATATATTAATCCAAATGTATGTATACACATAAATTCGAACGAACTTCATTTCCGTTACCTAATAGGTAGGATTGATGGAAATTTGAAGAAAATTTAAAAAAAAATGTCACGACATTAATTTTAATAGCCGATTTCCCAAGATGAAAATCTGCTAAAGATGGCGGTAGAAAATACATTCTATATTAGAATTAAATTTGAAATCAGTTTAATTTAGTTTGTGAGAAGAGAAAATGAATTGTCTACAGGCATAGCTGGAATAATGCTTGGCATATGTCTATTACAATCAATGTACAGAAGTCTCGGCAATCACAATTATACAGGTGTTAATACCTCCAGCACATAAAGACCATGGGGCTAGAAGTAACGAAAAGAGGTAGAAAAGTAACTATAAAAAATATTCTTTATGCAAAGTGTTAAAAAGTGGTTTTCTTATTTTACGAGTGAGACGTTTGATATTTGTAGGAGAGATTTACGGAGGTAGAGAAATACATTTTATAAAGAGTCAGGGAGGCCTTTGATGACAAACGATTTGACATGTCGTGAGACATAGCGGACCGCGGTGTCACCTGCAAATACTCAACCAACAGCTGATATATATTTCCCGCCAGAATAAGGAAATGAAAACCTCTCATTCCCGGGCTTTTACTCTTCAATCACACACACGCACGCCTTATTCGCTTCTTGACGGCCGTCACAAGTTTTTCCAATTTATTCCACCTCCCTCCCCCCCTTCTTCCATATATTCCTTTGATGTCCTGGCAATTTTTCAGGAAATATTCAGGGCTTAAATTTCTCACTCTCAGTGTTGGGTATTTGTCGACACTGAGGGAATATTGAGGCTATAAAATAAGTCACCTACACTCGCTAGATTTGCGCCACACCTGTTTTTTTCCTTTTAGTTTTCCGCTTTTTAGTAAAAAAACAAAAATATTCTTTATAATTTAGAGAGTAATTTTAGCTCTGCAAGCTGCCTTTTAAGATTGGTTCAGAAAATGATAGATTTTAGGGAGCAGGCTTACTCTTACTTGCACTGGATAAAGCATTAAATGTTTCTCATTACTAAAATTATAAAAATTTTTTTATAAATGAAACTAAAAACTGCATACATACGAACTTGCTCGACAGCTTAACTATCTTTAGAGTTGTAATAAAAATATCCCATTTCCAGCAAGTGGAAAACCCTCAACGAACCCCGCCCAGAAGAAAACCCACATTTCCTGTAAGGCTAGCCACTACGTGGTTAATATTTATATTGAACATAATTGGAGACAAAGGACCACTCTGTCGGACTCCCCTGGCCAGACGAATCTCCGCAGCTTCCTCGAGCCATGCAAATCCGCGAAGTAACATCCTCGTGAACTGAACAGATGTAATCAATAAATTCCTTCGGTACTCCCGACTCCTCCAGGATACGAAACTGAGCGGCACGACTGACACTATCATACGCCTTTCTCACGTCAAGAAAAGCCTAACAGACTCTTCTTCTTCCTCCATGCAGTTGTCAAGTCTGCGTCCGCCAGAAAGACATTGCCATCCACGCCGTCGAATCCACTCCTGAAGCCAAACTGTTGAACCATGGGCTCTAACCACCCAGCCAATATACAATGGAGGTGTCAAACAATGACTGATGCCACAGATATAGGCAGATATACTCTGGCTCTCAACAGCTCTTTCGGCATCCGACCCTCGATCCAAGTCCAGAATGATTGCGTGGACCCGCCAGTCCAAACCCCGCCCTGTCAAGCCCAGTTGCGGGACACATGATAGTAACCTCTGTCATTGTTACAGAGATCCAGATATTCGTACCGGCTTGAAGTCGATCCCCACGCACCTCCTCACCAATCCAGGAAAGGGACTGCTCCTCCACTCAAGGACACCCAAGCTCATCCAACTCCCGCAAGCTATGTCCGAGAACGGACGTACCACCACCTGGAATTTCCGAAGCCGCTGCCGCCAGGTCATTCCTCCAAAATTGCTGGGCTCGGCGACAGCTCTCACGCCTAGTTTCACCCCCCCCCCATCTTGGGGTTTTTCCTCAGCTGCCTGTCTTGTTCATTGAGAACATGTCCCTCCCCCCCCCCCTCAGTAAAATGTCAATGTAAACAATATTTGGTGTTTAAGCTTCCAATAAAGTCATTCATAAAATGACACTTTTTTGTTAATATGACATGAGTAGGAATACATTGATGCAAGGATAGGCAGGGGTTTCCAGAAAGGCTGAAAACTAAAAAGTATAAATGTCTCGGATCATATTCAAGATAGAAAAAAATTGTATATGAAAACATTTATAGGTAATTAAATTTACAATAAGATGGTTTTATAATTTTTTTCAATCCGACGTAAGTAGTGAAGATATTTCGAATTTACCCCTCTAAATCCTCTTCCCTCCCTGTTCCGATTTCAACCATTAATGAACTTGATCAGTTTGGTAACGATAAGACAATACTTTCCGTCTGGTAAAAAAAATGTTTTGAAAACCGCGTCATAAGTACAACCTCAGTGCTGATTTCTCTTTAGTGAAATCTGCTAAAACGAAATACAAGAATATGCTTCAAACCCCCAACCACAAACCTAAATATTTCATATCATTTTCAGGAGTAAAACTCGTTAACGCACTTCCCGTAATGTGTTATATCTATAAAAAATACCCTTCGTTCGAAAATACAATTTTATACAAAAGATGAATACTATCAAAAATGTTCATTTATTAATTAAAACCAGAAAATATTTGTCATAATAATTGGTCGACAAATATTGTAATTTATGATCAGGTACATTGTTTCTTTAAGGTGGCACAAGTTCCTCAACATTTATATGCCATGTCATCCTTTAATAAATTTAAGGCTAATAACAAACCATGCCAATAAAAAAAAATGTATGTCATTTATTTAAAGTGGTGTAAAGATCGTTAACGAAAATATTTTATTATATATATTTACTAGCTCAGATACCCTGATTCGTCCGGGAATTCATTTGTGGCTGGATGGTGATGGTATTTTTTAGGCAAGGCTTTACTTTGTACAATATTTTGACATTTACCCTTCCCAGTATTTAGGGTTAATACCCGTCGTTTCTGTGGATTTGTTAATAATAAAATTATTTTTTTATGTAAGACTTCACTGTCCTCCATATTGTCATATTTCCTGTTTCCTGTGGATTATGCATAGATTTAAATTATTAAGGACAAAATAATATATTAGAATTAATTTTTCCAGGTGATGTACCTGGTAGTCCATATTGAAAAGAATTGTTGAGAAAATTTCTCTAAATAACAAAATAAACATCTTTTGTTATGTGCATATTTGCCGAAACCCCAATAGCAAACGAAATATCTTTATTTCTAATTTCAGGCCTCCCTTATAACCCCCACTCCTGCCCGTCCCTAGAAGTGTTACTATTTCTTATTATAAGGAAGGCGTTAGTGCTAATACACATACCGAGTGTTTTATTTAGTTCGGTTGAGTTTTTTGTGCCAAATAAAATAGTTGACTCCCGCTATAATTTTTAGCGTATAACGCCTTTATACTTCGGTATACGACGATAGTGTATATAACAAAAGTTTCTCTAAATAACAAAATAAACAACTTTTGTTATGTGCATATTTGCCGAAACACCAATAGGAAGCGAAATATCACTATATTTAATTTCAGGCCTCCCTTATAACCCCCACTTCTGGCCGTCCCTAGAAATGTTAGTATGGTTTGTTATAAGGAAGACCTTAGTGCTATTTCACATACCGAGTTTGGTTTAGTTCGGTTGAGTTTTTTGTGCCAAATAAAATTGTTGACTTCCGCAGTAGTTTTTAACATATAACTCAATTATACTTAGGTATACGGCAAAAGTGTATATAACAAAAGTTACTCAAAATAACAAAATAAACAACTATTGTTATGTGCATAATTGCCGAAAATGCATTAGGAAACGAAATATTGCTATTTTTAATTTCAGCCATCCCTTATAACCCCCACTCCTGTTCGTCTCAGAGAATATTTACATAGATGTAAAGTCTAAGTTGGGTTAGTAGTAATATACATACCAAGTTTCATAAAATTTGGTTCAGCCGTTTATGCGTGAAAATGTAACAAACAAACAAATAAACAAACAGACACCAAAGAAACCAAATGCAGTTATGGTGTCTATGAATTCAATCGTTCCAATGCTCGCGTTGCTGATGAGTCACCGTAGTACTAAAAAGATCACCACCAAAGTCCCTTCTTGTTATACTGAGACTAGTTTCAAGTTATAGTCATTTATGATTGTAAGAGGTTAGTTTTAACCCTTCGTTGGGCGCGGGTCATTCCCAAACGACTCTAGGCGCGGGCCTATGAGGTGACGATGGAGAAATATGTTGGTAAGACTGTTTCTTAGGGGAAAAAAACAGAGTTAAACAAATATAAATACTTATCTGAACAAATAGTAAAACCATTTTATTTTAAAAGTTAGCAAAGTAACACATGAATATGTCTTACAACTATCAAAAATATTAATTCGTTTCAGGTAACATGAAGCAATTTATGAACAATGAATTCTTTAGGTACTACTTTCTTGGCTACTAGAAAATATCTATAAAAAAGTACAATAACAATAGTTTAGTACTACTTAATCATTTGATTTCTGCAGGAATAACAAATATAAGAAAACATTTAAGATAGAAAAGCACATAAAACGTTTCACGTCGAATCTTTCAGTGCCATCTAGTTACTCTGGTGAGTTTCTTGCCGGTTTTACATAAAGTCTTCTAAATTCATTCACGCTCCTCTGTAAGTGCCAGCTAAGTAAAGAAGGCCTATATAGGCTTTTATTTCTGTCAAGTCCGTCTCTTTGGTGTCCCCCTAGAAAATTCTGGCTCAACGATTTTTATAAATTCGTTTGTGCATTGCACAATACTACTGATAATCGTCTCATCAAAGAGACAGAACCAGCAGTCAAGTTCATTAGTAGCCTCCTTTGTAGTGTAAGGTGTAATTTTGTTTTCCTACTTTACGCAAAGGAATTTTCCTCGACTCAAAACGGTCAACGATCATTCTGTTCACTCTTCTCAATGCAACATATTTTCGTGTGACTGCTCATCCTCTCCATCACTTTCCGATTCCACGTCACTTTGTTCAGTCTCTGAGTCTATACCCAGTTCTTCCAAGCCGTTTTTCAAATTCCGAATCAGGGTCGTTCTGTATGTTATCGTCTTCTTCGAAATGATCAAGTAATGTTTGGTGGAGTCTAGCAATGTCATTTTGATTAATCAAGTCAAAAATACGTATTTCCTGGTCCATTTTATCTGAAAAAATGTTTTAAAAATGCATTGTTATTCGCGGTAACCTCAGAGGTGAATTCCCTATTTTGTAGATATTTTTAACTATTCAAAAACAATCAAGGCACTACAAACGTCTAATGATAAATATGTCAAAGATA
>CM032232.1:48472500-48515000 GCA_019009955.1 Riptortus pedestris | reverse complement strand
GTTGGTAAAGATAATTTAAGAAGTGTAAAGCAAGCATATCCTAACTCTTTCAGCCTTAGCAATTCCTTCATTGTATTTAAGATATTCCCCTTCTCTTCTGCATGCCTTCCTTCTTTATTACTGTAAGAGGGGTTGAAGTTTCTCCCTCCCCTGCCACCCTCCACCTTTCCTCCGTTGGATCTCCACCAACGTTTAAAGGGATCCATGGAATTGAATGAAACGGATATAGCTGCTCATGTTCATTTTATTAATGAGTTCTTGAAAGGCATTTCACTTTATTAGCATGGTTTTCTTAAAGAAAATCATGTATCTACTACAAAAAAAATAAGTCAATTTATATATACATTTCAATAGCTCTTAAACTCGAATTGAAAACATTTTATGTTCAAATAACATAATAACTTACTACAAATACTTATGTATGTGTGTTAAATACTTTTATAATCCATGAACAATATCTTTGATGGGGCTCTGGTTGGCCGTATGTGTTGAGGAGAAGTTCTTGATCTCGCGTGGTAGACCTAGAGTGGCGGGTTCGATTCCCGCCCTGGGAAATAAAAATGTATTTAGTGACGGACTTATTAAATACATTCCTTAGCTTCACCCTGGCTAGAAAAGTGTTGTAACCTGTAGAGAGCCCGTTCCGATTAGCCATAGTAGTATAAATTAGAAGTTAATAAATAATAAAAAAACATCTTTGACGTCTGGAATAGGACCAAATGGAAAAATGGTGAAGGGAAACCTCAAAATATGAAATAGTAAATTTTCCTGTTACATGGAAAAACAATTAATCCGTTTGGCTGGAGCTGCATAAACTAAGCAGATCTTCACCATACTGATGACTTCATCTTTTATCCAATTCACTATTTCTCTCTTGGTAAGAACCTTACGCAAAACGTACTTGAAATGCAAGATGGTCGTGTTGTATGTATTAATATAATTGATCTGCTAGGGAAGCTGGGAGATAGAGGAACGAATTAATCTGGATGTACACAGTAGGCCAATTTTCCTCTACGACACGTTTTATTTTTGTCAGAGAGCACTTTCATAGCAACAGCTTCAGTGCCTATTTCTGAAGAGTACTCTAGAGAACTGGCTTGTACCAGGGCTGCCGGGCGACTCCTAGAGGCCCGTAGAGGAAAACAGGCCTACTGTGTACATCCAGGTGGTAATTGATATGAGTAAACATGGACTTCACACAATATTGATCCAATATGACCTTTGATAGAAAAAACAATCATAAAACAAGTAAAAAATAATAAAAAAAATGTTGACATATTTAGACTTTTTTTAAAAAATGAAATACTCACAATGAAAGACAACAAGTACGCCGACTCAAACTAATAAATACATTATCAGTAGCAAAAAGAAGTGGGGCACAATACAACGCTCTTAACTTCCGCTATAACAGTTGTGTAGAATTGGACGAGACTAAAGTGGGCTGTATTAAACAACACAGCTCGTAATGTGTAGTAACGCCATAATTCACAAATGGCATTATTTACATGGACCTGAAGCAGACAAGGTATGCCACCAAGACTCACACATGCAACAGGTAGATTCCCTATTCTCAAGTGATAGAGTTCAAACTGGATTCTTGACAAGGAGCTAGAGCATCCATTTAATTCAGGCAGGTTGTCTACGATGACGTTTCTACGTTTTACGGCTTATTACTTTAAGGAAATTACCGTATAACTGCTCTATCATAAAATATACTTCGAGGGCATAGTCAAACGCCTGGCCACAATAACTGAAATACGCGGCAAGTGATACTCGGGTTCTCTATTGCAAGTTAGCAATTTGAATTACTTTATTATAGAATATAAAACTGCGGACGACAATATTTCTATCTTGTATTTTCAATTTATAAAAATGAATTTTGAACGTTGCTAATCGCGAAAGAAACATTGCAACATCCATCAAATAAAAATAATAATAATTTCAATATCTTTTTGTCCCTGATAAAAAACTAGTCTGACATTTGTAGTTTTTCCTGAAACTAACAATTAATGTGTGCAAATATGATTGAACTTTGTCATTCTGAGAACTTAATCAAACCAGTTTACAAGGCTTTTATTATTTTATTTACTAATAATATAATAATTAAAAGTTTTGCTACTATGGGACGGGTTATCTACAGTTCGCTACTCTTTTCTAGCCTGGGTGGGACTAAGGATTTTATTTAATAGGTTTATCATGTAAGATTAAGGCCAACGCTTTAACTCAAATAGCCTGACTCCCCTGCAAGGCTTTTATAGTTCGAAGACTATATCCACACATATATTTTTCCACAGACAAAAATAGTTATATTCGCATAAGTTGAATTTTGCGTGATTTTCAATCGACTTCTAAGTACACCGAAATCAACTACTTCCCTAACTATATCCTGGCCAACAAGCCTGAAGAAGAATAATGTAAGCAAACACATGGAATGATTGGGGTAAAGACATGACCGTCTCTTGGAGCAAATATTGAAAGAGATGAATTAAGGAAAAGGTTGGGCAAAAGAAATTCGGTTGGAGCTTCGAGCCCCCCTCCCCCCTCGTTGAGTTTCTGCCGATCCCCGGGGCCGACACTGACAAGAACCAATCAGAAGCCCCTTTCAACCCGGAGCAATTTAACTTGTGTCCAATGGCGAAAGATCTGATGTTTGAGAAGGCTGACTTGAATTATATCAGCTAAATTGAAAACCTTGAATATTCATTCTCTCTGTGACATTTCTGTATTTGGACCCTTTTTTTTTTGTTCCTGTGACGAAACTCTTGTATTAGATCAGCCTCATACATGCTCTCCCTCTATCTCCTCTCGTTTATGATTTATAATTAAATATACTAAAAGTCGAGTTGTACGATTTCTTTCGGGTAAGGCGTCAATGTATACTTTTATTTTCATAGTCATTTGGTAAATCTTATTTGTATATCTACTACCATATTCTAATTTAAATAAATCACAGACAAAATTTGTATAAAAATATATTGGAAACAATCCAAAGAGAAAACTTATGTCAATTAACTTCGTTTATTCCAACTTTACATTTTACGTTTTATTGGATGCATTGGCAATATACCTCTGGGCTTCTGTTTAGGTCATTGATGTCTGCCCATAAGACATTCTGAAAAATAGTGTATTTCACTTGAAATCTTCAGTTCGGTGGAGGTTGAAAAGTAAAATTAGGTTACCCAAAAAGATCACCATATCCTGACGAATCGACAATTTTCTGCAGCCTATGATTAAGAATCCCTTTTTATCTAAAGAACTGTAAATGTGAAATTAATGCTGAACATAATCCAGCTTTGATCAACTGAAGAGATTCCGGAGTCTGGCAGCAACAAGGAGGTTTACCACGTAGCACAGTCATATCAGTCAAAAATAAGAGTGAATCTCAGAATGAGAGTTAATTAGCTGAAAACATGTATAGACTTTTATTATGGAGCTTTAAAAGTTGTTTCAAAAGTCTCATATCTCGTGTCCACGTCTTAGGATATTCGCGGTCAAAGGTCAAAAAATCGTTTTTTGCATATATCTCGTTTCCTATGGTTTTAAGGATATTTACTATTATTACACATATTGTAGAGAATACAATTTTCTATAACTTTTGTTTACATTTTATTATACCGTTCATGAGATAGAGAGGCAGCTATCTACAACATATTGCAAGGTCAACCGTTAGTTACATTATATAATAGTAATATACATTACATTTAGTAATATTTTTCATTAATCAAATATATATTTCCTTTATTATGACACTTATCTGTTTGTGTAGTTCAAAAGTTGTTGACAAATATACCTAAAGTATTTTTTTTATGTTCTATTATTTTATATGCTAATTACATTCAAATTAGAGAAAAAAATAAAGAAAGTAAATTTTAGTTATATTAATATGACTGGACTAACGTCTGAACTGACCACAGACCAACTAGGTTTAATACATCGTGTATAATTTATGGATATAACTCATTCCAAATTTTCCTTTGTTAATAGGGGTTGTACATCGAGTAATGACTCTACGTAAAGCTCTGATTAAGAATCTGTCAAGCCTCGCTAAGAGGGGTGGCTTATAATCTGTGAAAAAAATGATTATATATTTCCTTGAATGCGTATTAAAATGTCGTCTTGTTTAATCTCTGAGCATCAAGTATTCGATAGGGCATGAGATACTTGATACAACTGCCAAGGTGTGAAAAGCTCGCTCTTCTGTCCATTGCCATCTGAAGGTGGCTGTATTTGGCACTTCAAAGGCGCCGCCTTGTGATTGGACCATTGGCTTGGAATAACATGTCTGCCGAAAGAGAGCCGCTGATTGAGGAAGAGAGGAGAAGAAGAAAGAGTGAAGAGATAACCTCAATGTGTAGAGAGCGTCCCACACAAACGCAGCCTACACACCACACCCACGAACACCCGGGAACACAGCCAATCTGAGGGACTTCTTTCAGCTTTAGGGTCTTTCCTCAATGGATTTCTCTTTTGGCACTCTGGATTATTTACTTCAAAAACCGTCCGCTTTTAAGATTTACTTGTCTGAAATTCAGTGGACACAAGGCGAAATGTCATTTCATAGATTATAATAATATTCGAGAGATGGCATAGATGTTTAATTTTGTAGCTCACTATCATCAATCATTTTCCACTCACCGCTCACATATCATGCTTTTCAAAATATTTGAAGCGTAGGGGCCAAACGCTTTAACGAAGGGTATGTATGTACATATATATATATATATATATATATATATATATAGAGAGAGAGAGAGAGAGAGAGAGAGAGAGAGAGAGAAGTGTAGGGTATCTGTATTTCACGCTCGTTGCGTGTTTTGTTTGCTTCATTTCGTACAAATCCTCTTGAACATAAAAAAATGAGAATTTGAGGGAGGTTGTGGGGGTTAACCCAGAAATTACACGATGTAACTTTCAACGGTTGCTTACATTATAAAACGTATGTTTAGTTAATATGACACGGAGAGTGTCAAACTCTAAAAGGATCATTTTTAGTTTAAGTAGGATATTTTTTTTTAAATTTTTGGCGGGAAAATAAAGAAGAAAATTAAAAATTTTGGCGTCGGAGTATCAAGAAGAAATAATACTATTCAGTGGATTTAGATCATTTCTCAGAGAATAAATTTCAATCGAACACGGACATTCTAAGGGGAGATTATGTTGGGAAGCTGTCTGTCTGTCTGTCTGACTGTCTGTCTGCCTCTCTCTCTCTCTCTCTCTCTCTCTCTCTCTCTCTCTCTCTCTCTCTCTCTCTCTCTCTCTCTCTCTCTCTCTCTCTCTCTCTCTCTCTCTCCCTCTCCCTCTCTCTCTCTCTCTCTCTCTCTCTCTCTCTCTCTCTCTCTCTCTCTCTTCCCTCTAGTGCGTATGGTCTGCTGCATTCGGGTGGGGGGATTAATCCAGAAATCACACAATCTAACTAGAATGTAAAAAAAAGAGGAAAACATGTAGAAATTCTCTGTTTCATATTTCAGGTTCATATTTATAATCACAGTGGCTGTAGAGAATTTTAATGTTGAAATAGTTGAAGGTATATTCAGACATAACCATTAACATATTAGAAATAGCAATATTTACCATTCGCTTCTAAATAGTTTTGAGCAGTGAATTCCAATTTCATTATTTTAAGTGATTTATTATATTTTTTTATATTACACCTCAAATAAATATCCAACAGACTCGAAATTACTAAAAAAGTGTTTCGTTCTAGTTTTGGCGTTGGCTTGGCAATTAAATAATGAAAATAAAAAAAAGGATGTAGCGTGGACTAATTAGTTTTCTGAAAATGGGAGTTTCAGAAATTTCAGAATAATAAAATATTCTCAGTGGATGCTATTTGTTCTGTCATGTTATTTATTAAAGCCCACTTTATGTTATTCGGGCAAATTGGGGAGGGTTATGTACAGGTTATTACTCTTTTCTTGCTAGGGTGGGACTAAGTATTTTGTTCAGTGAGTTTTTTTATTAAACAAATTAAATTAAGAGATCATTATCTGAAATGCAAATTATCTACACTAGACGAAACATCCTCTCACAGGCGTTGACAAATTATTGATATTGCTACTAAGACGAAAATGGCTTTCCTATCAACGACCTCTACTGGCATTTTCACATACTTTTTCAACCTTTTATGGTGTGAGTTTCTCGCCATCAGTTACGCCAGGTTTAATAAGAAGATCCTAGCATTTACAAGGTTTCAATTTTAGGGCTAATTTCACTTATTATTAATGAGATCATATACATGAGACATTTCCTACTCAGCAATACAAAAGTTACGCCTCTACTTCTACAACTCTTCTAGGCGATACTTCACGAAATCTGCAAGACAAGGGAAGATGTCTTCAAATGAAGTAAGAATTCAATTACAATTAATAAATTCCTGTATACCAGAAACCAGTCAGGCATTCCTCCTCTGATTATCCTGAGAGAACACAGTAGAATCTGTGCCATCTGAAGGACACGAAATTCATTTGGTTCTAGGTAGAATGAAAAATTCTTGGGATCCATTAAGTACTCAAGAGATCGTGCCAGAAAAGTGGTTTGTCAGCTTATTTGTCTGGTAGCGTCGTAAGTATTTATTTCTGGCAGTAAGGTGAAGTAATATCGGTGAGGAAAGTTTCTGAGCTGGAAGATTTATCTTCGAAAATTATTAGGTTTCTTACGATTTTTAGCAGATTTCCCTTAAATTTTTCTTCAAATGTCCATCGATCCAACCAAGGAGAGGACGAAAATGAGGTCCGTTGAAAACTGTATATATATATATATATATATATATATATATATATATATATATATATATATATATATATATATATGTATACAGGGTGTCCCCAAACCATACGGCCAAACTTCAGGGATCGATAGAGGATCGAAAAACTAAGAAAACAAGTCTTCTGGCATATGCCTCGTTTTCGCTTCGTTTTTGAGAAAATCACAAAAAACTGAAAATAGTTGTGCAAAAAGTGTATTTTTTTTTAATAATGTATTTAAATTACAAAAAACTATTGGCTTTTTGAGTAAGCTTAATTTTTTAATTTATGAGGAGTAAATTTAGAAAACATGAATATTCTCACGCTTTCCTTATCAATAAAACGTCTAGTTTAACGTTTAAACTTAAAAAGAAAGGATTAAAATGTTTACTATCATTTTAATCCTTTTTGGGGGGAATCCAGCCTCGCATTCTCACATTAGTGGTGTTGCTAGTACTGTTCTGTGAAGTCAACAAATATGGCTAGATTTACCAACGCTGAATACGCGGACATAGTCTACGTCTACTGATTCTGCGATGGCAATGCACATCAGGCAGTTCGGGAATATCGCAGACGGTTTCCTGACCGAGAAACCCCACACAGAGGAGTTTTTACCAGCACTTTCAGATGGCTTCGAGAGACTGGGTCCTTCTCATGTAATCGTCGTGGAAACCGTATGCAGGCTCCGATGGAAGCCAACCTGAGGCGGAGTGAGAGGATACTGAGGCACTTCAATACCAACACTGGCACAAGCGTCAGGAGAGCTGCTTCAGTTCTAAGCATACCAAAGACAACCATTTGGCGCACATTAAGGGCTGACCGCAGGCATGCTTACAATTTGTACCTGCTCGGGTACAAAATTTAAAACCCGCTGATTATCCCCGCCGATTAAATTTTTGTAATTGGTACAAAGAACAATTTCAAAACGATGTAAACTTAAGTTCAAAAGTAATCTGGACGGACGAAGCGACTTTTACACGTCCGGGCATATTCAATCAAAGAAACTACCACCTTTGGGCACATGAAAATCCCCGCGCTGTTAGAGAATTTCACTACCAGCATGAGTTTTCTGTAAACGTGTGGGTCGGTCTTTGTTATAATCGCATAATAGGTCCCGTATTTTTACCTGCTCGACTTCACGGTGAACGTTATCATCTATTCCTGGAGAATGACTTACGGGCACTTTTGGAAGATATCCCTTTGGAAACAAGGCTTGAGAGCTGGTTTCAACTCGATGGTTGTCCTGCACATTACGGAAGGGCCGTACGAGACTGGTTGGACATCAACTACCCAGGTCCCTGATAGGACGAGGTGGGCCGGTGCCTTGGCCTCCCCGGTCTCCAGACCTCACGCCACTAGTTTTCTTCGTGTGGGGATACGTGAAAGAAAATGTCTACCGAGAGCCCGTCCGCACAAGGGATGACCTCATCGAACGCATCAGAATGGTTTGCAACCAGCTCACCGCAGAACAATGTTTAGATGCAGTGCGATCTGTGAGTACGCGATGTGATGCGTGTATTGCAGCGAGAGGTCAGCACTTCGTACAACATTTACGTTGACGCTTTAGAAATTAACGATGTACTTTTAGAGAAGGTAAAACCTTCAACATTTTCAGGGGTTTTTTTTTTCACTAAGGTAGACAGACCCATATAAAAACTGAAACATTTATGTTTTCCAAATAAGAATATTTCATTATTTTATTAATTTTCTAAATTTTTAATCTTTTTTTATGTTTTAATCTTCAGTTATTGTTCATAATGTTATCTACTTTAAACAGGTAATTTTTTTTTTACTATGAATATTTGAATAAAAATGTATTTATTATTTTTTCTTAATAAAAATTTTTTTTTTCCAATTACCTTTCTGTTATTATAAGATTAGAATACAATAATTGTATTGGAATAACATTTATTGCTAAAATTCATTCAAGGAATAAAATCCGCTCTTCCATTGGCCTTAACTAGTTTTTGCACAACTATTTTTAGTTTTTTGTGATTTTCTCGAAAACGAGGCATATGCCAGAGGACTTTTTGTTTTAGTTTTTCGATCCTCTATCGATCCCTAAAGTTTGGCCGTTTAGTTTAGGAACACCCTGTATATATATATATATATATATATATATATATATATATATATATATATATATATATGTCTGCGACGCACTAGTGGTCACAATTATTGTTTAACCGTTACCAAACTCGATATTTAGTCTATTTTTGTAATAAGAAACATCAAGTTCATTATCGGCTGAAATCGGACCAGGGGGAGGGGTGACTTAGAGAGGAGGATTTTCGAAAATTCAATTGTATAGAATCAATCTTATTGCAAATTATATTTACTATAAATATTGTAATGTACATGTATTATCTATCTTGAATATTAACCGAGATATTTGCATTTTTATTAATTGTAACGGTTGAGCCCCTAACTGTTCGGCTCTCGTGAAATTTCGCTATTGTAAGACTTCACGTAGGAAATCTTCTTAGTTAAGAATTCTTTAATGGTACTAGCTTGTTAATTTATGCTAATTGTCTAGATTTTTTATTGTTAATTTCTGGAAGATCCTCCTACATCTCGTTTTACCTATATATTGCAATATCCCTGACGGAATATGAATAGGTGAAGGAATTGCAAAGCAGGCACTGGCAAAAACGACTGGAAGAGGCTACCTGGTTACGGTCTATATGAATGGAAAACGTAAAATTAAACAAAAAGAAAACAAATTATTTTTTCTTCTCTCAACATTATGTAATATTGCATATGTAAATAGTTATTGGTCGGAAGTTAATGGGTTCGGCTGAAAAGAAACTCAGCCGGTTTCAGAGGTATTTTAACTTTGGTCAATTTGTCACAAATGATCTATTCTTTATTAGGGAGGTGTTTGATAAAGTATACAAATATTCTTTGCCATAACCAGTTCATTGACTTTCGGCAGACATTAATAGTATACAGGGGCTGAAGTACCTGGATGTTTTTCACTCAGTGAAAATTTTGTAATAAGTATTAACCTTCAAGGTACTTTAATTTTCAACGACTTTATTGCTTATGCATATTTATGAATAAATAGCTGTTACGTTTTATTTTGAACAATCTAAACACTATAAATTTTTAACTCGATACAATCGCAATGTATTTACATTTAATTTTCCTCCTTGTAAATTTAAGTTACTGTGAAATCGTTCAATTATAATCCTAAGTGGGATTATATATGGTTCATAAGTAGGATTTCATCGTGATTCCAAGTACTACTATATTTCAGAGGCTTCGGTCGAAGGTTATTGAGTGGAAAATCGGCATGAGGAAATGCTAAGCTGAAATTAAACTTTACCAGACCTAATTCGATATCAGTCAAGCAGCTTTAGCCGTAATCATTTAACACGCTACACATCATTATTAACGATTTAAATGGAAGCTCGTTTACAAGCGATAGAAATTCAAGCCGAAAGATTAAAATGTTTATTTAACATGATACAAAGATTATCAAGCTCTAACGGGATAATTATTTTGGTGGAAAAATAAAAACACATCAGAGTATTAAGATACTCTTTAGTGGATATAAAAGTACAATTTTACAGTTGATCAATTCATCAACATCGAGCCCGCGCTTTCTATGCTTTACGAAAAACTTTGGCAACGGGGGGGGGGGCAACTAGGAACAGTTGTTTCCTATTATTATAATCATCAAAATTGTAAACGTTGAAACAAATGTGCAACTTTTCTATTGTGTAACTAACTATGTTTGTATTCACTATGGCTGCAGAGAATTTCAAGTTTGAATATCGGTGTCGTTCAAGTCCTCTTTGACAATACCCTACATATATTAGAAAGGGTAATATTTAACATTCTCTTCGATATACCTGCGGGTAAAGAACACTAATTTCGCGTGTCCGAAGAGCAATACTATTTGAAATGACTTATATATTTATCTAAGGACTCACATAGACCTACCATACACTTTGAATTACTACATGACTGTAGCCCGTATATAGACCGCACTTACTACTTGAAACAAAACAACATTTTCAAAAAAATATAATGTAGGGCAATAATGAAAATATTTGCAGAAATGAGCATACTTACGTATATATTATAATTATATGTTATAGGTTAAATATGTTATATATTAAATATGTAATATGTTAAATATGTTATAGGTTATATGTTAAATAGGTTATATGTTAAATATGTTATAGGTTATATGTTAAATATGTTTTAGGTTATATATTAAATATCTTATAGGTTATATGTTAAATAGGTTATATGTTAAATATGCTATATGTTAAATATGTTAATTATTATGATGTATATTAAATAACTGATTCGTCGCTAAATCGCCCCTGTTGCGAAATGCGATTATTATATGAATAATATAATTATATATTTTTTTTTATAACATCATAGAAAAATATACTAACGGTTAAAAAAATACAAAACGTATGTCATTTAAGGATTAGTGATTGCTTAGTCATTGCCTAATAAAAATGGAAGGAGGTAGTGTGTTAGTAACTAATCCGTTTCGAGGAAATGGGAATTTCCCAATTTTCTGAATAATAAAATATTCTTTATTATACTCTTTATGTTATTATGGTATATTGGGACTGTTTACAGGTTGTAGCGAACCTGTTTTTCGACTGTTGTAATTTATTCTTAAAAATAGAATATAACAAAGCAACCCACGTTCATTAAATTTTGTGCTTTGAATAGGGGGAAATGGTGAATTTAACGCTAAACGACGTCATCTCTGAGTCATTCGTACACGATTAAAATGTGCTTAGTTAGCAAGCTAATTAGTCTTTCTATGTTTCAACAGAAAATATCTCGTCAATTATTTGTTCATAACATTATTCAAAATAAACGTTTTTCGTGTAGAGGAAATGAATATTACTCTTGAGAATTCCTCAAGAAAGATGGCCATTAAGAGGGCCTCCGCTAGGTGGTAGAACAATAATTGCATCTTATGTAATTGGAAGAACTCCGGCCTTCAATTAGTTATTACAGGGTTAGCACGGCTCGTCGAGTTTGGGCACCGAATTTCATTAAAATCACCCAAGGTGCCCATCAACTCAGCAACCACTTATCACGCTCCAGTAAATAGTCAATAAACTTAATAAATGTTCCTAAAAACCATGTCCCATCACTTTATTAATTTGATAAAAATGTCCTTAAATATATTTTTAATTGTTCAATTCGAAACAAAAAAGAAGTTACTGCTGCTTCATAAGATTATATCTGTAACCCCAGTGAATAAGTGGTTAAGTCGACCAGTGAGTAAGTGGACTTAACCACTTATTCACTGGTACAACAGATATATTATTTATATTCATTACATTTTAGTACTACTTTCCACAAACCACTTTTATCTGTTCATATTTTAGTTATTTTCAATTATTTTCTTTTGATTTTCTATTCTTTGAGTTATCATTTTCATTTTAGTTTTATTTCTTCTCAGTATTTTTTTCTTTAGTAGTTGCTTTTAATTAATAATGTTTGTTTTTTTTCTTTTCTATATATTCATTTTAATGTGAGATTGAGCCAGATTTCTCTTAAATGATGAGTAATGAGTCAATATATTAACACTCTCCAGGATGAAGGTGCGTTGACTGATAATGTAAATATCTTAAGCCTTATTGATTCGCGCTAACTTCTGAAACAACATGACTTTATGTAGGCTAAGCTTTGTGACTTTGTGGGGGTGGTGGCTATGAATAATCATCTTGCTTTAATCGCAGTGCCCAATTTTGATAGTTAAATCATGAGATTTATATTTAAAGTAACTCGAATAACTAAACATTTCATGACCAGCTTAAATATCACCTGTCATTAATATTTTATTAGTATTTTTTATTGTATTATAGAACAGAACGTGAGATGAAATCATTAGCCTTTTATTGAAGCTCAGAGGTTATCTGTTTAGGTTACGCACCTATGAAGTTTTAAGTTCATGCTGTGAAGTTCTAAAGATCATATTAGTCACGACTCGCAATTAGATTTTCATTTCATAGGCTTCTACTGGGATAGTTTTATTGATTACTTCTTGAAATTTAAGAGTTTTTAGATCAAAATGCTAATATACAATACATATATCTGCCTGAAATTTAGATAGGGGCTTCTGTGGATAGCTGATAGTAACCTAAAGACAGTGCGGTAGATAAGGGCGTTCCTTGCCCTTACTAAGGGGATTGGCTCCAGTAGAGACTGTGTCCTGGATAGATTAAACCTAGGGATAACCTAGATCAGCTCTCTAAACCTACAACCTAATCTAGCCCTTTGTGTAGTTGGCCTTACCTCCTGTAGCTTATATACCTTAGGTTTCAACCCTATTCAGTAATCCTTCCTGGCTACTTTTCACGAGTTTTTTTAAAGGCGGACAACCGCCGAAAAATTCATCAATCAATTTTAAAATTTTTCAATTTTAAATGGCTCGAAAAGAATTATAACACATGTAGTGTTACAACTACGAAAGGCTTCACTCAAATTGTCAGTTAATCGCGTGAACCGTAAACTAACAAAATTTTCCAGATGCCAGTTCCACTTTGCACTTTGTTAGAAGGTATAGAGGTATTCCTTCTACCACTGCTGCCATATGATAACTGGGTTTCAATGTCCTTCCGGGGGGGGGGGATCGATATTGCTCATACTTTGACTAGTCAACAGGTTCGGTTTCGTAGTCAGCTTTACTTAGATAAGGAAGAGTCCTTGAAAATTCAAAACTGTCTAAAACCCCAAACAATGTGCAGAGAGGATTTGAAAATGTCAAAGCGAAAACCACCGTTAAATCTTCGAACGTGAAAAGCTCTCTCCCAAAGCAACCTCTTAGCACAATTGATTGCGGTATCCCACAATCACCCTAAGCAGGAGTTAATAAATTTATAGGTGATGCTTCCAAGAGAGAAGAGACTAAACGGTTTCCTAATATAAAAGACACTCCTGAAACGTTTGCAAGGAAACGCAGCCATTAATGCCTAATAAATGTCACAGGGTGATTAGGGATGAATTGGAAAGCGATGGTTTCCAATTCACTCCTATTTTTTGTATCTCACATAGTAAAAACCGATAAAAGCAATAGGTGGAACTTGATCTGGGGAAGACATTTCATGTAATATTTTGCTGATAGGTGAAATCTTAGCTCCTAGAAAAGGGGGTTTTCTTAATCCAAAATATAATGAACTATAAAAACTCCGTTTCATTTTTGAGTAACAGAGTATAAAATAATTTGCATGACCATTTTATTAAATTTATATCATTTCGGGAACCGACACCAGGAGGAGTGTCAGTTTTGTAAAAGGGGTAAAATGTGAATTCTTAAATATTTTTGTTAGATCTATAAATTTTATATTATGAATAATGTCGATAAATTAATGTGCGTACTACATTAGATTTTCGATGCATTTTCCTCAAATTCCAAAATAACAGCAGTTCCTTTTATTCCTTTTATCTCAGCGTCCTTTCTTCACAATTTTTATACTAGCTATTATATTACTTATCATCTTAACCCATTTTTTTTGTTGGAATTTTGTTCACATATGACAATTGCTAATGGAGAAATACAGATTAGAATATCCACAGTTGTCATCTGTATGTCATTCCTGCTAGGGGGAGATAGACATTCCAGTGTGACAGATATTTTTTTTTGTAAGGTGTAAATCAACCACCAGAGTCAGCTGTTTTATTGACAACCAGAGTCATAATAATAATAATCAATGGAGTTATTGTCAATGGAATCAGGCGCATCCACAGCCTTCCGGATGATAGCGTTCTCTCCTTCCCCCTACAGCTGCCCATACCGACCTGAACATTCCTTTCAACCCCAACAGAGCAAAATCTAGATATCAGAAATTCCATACAACCCTCCCGATACACCCATATCCCTCCCTCTCAACCTATACCCACATTTATATCCAAGTTGTGAAAGGTCCTCAAAGGTATAATTTTTATAAAATCAAGCGTGAACCTATGCAAATATTTTAATATTACGGTTCGGTGGCTTGGAACTGACCCAGCCACTTTTATAGTTTTCTTTTCAAAAATATGGTTTTTTTTTTAAATTTTCTGATAAACTTTGGGTCTTATGCACATTCTGTCGTTAACAAATTGGAGTTAACATAACAATATGGGGCTCAGGTTAACCGCGTGAGCTAAAACGTAGACCTTAATCTCACATTGTAAATCATGAGTGGCGAGTTCGATTACGCAGTTGGAAATTATTAGTGACAAACTCATTTAATAAAATCCTTAGTCCCACCCTGGTTATACAAGTGTGTTAACCTGTTGATAAAGAAGTGGAAGTTAAAAAAATATTTTTAACATAACAATACAATGTTTTATTTTAGAAGAAAAATAAAACCGAAGTTCATAAATTAAAATTCGCTTTTTTCTGCCTCTCGAATATGTTTTCTTTCTATTCTCAGGCTCATTATTCACACCTTCATCAATACTACTTTCTTGCAAAGGTAGTATTACAATTTCGAGAAATATCAACGCAAATCCTTTTTGGCCTTCCCTGAACTCATTTTGACTAGTTTTGACCTGGCCTCTGGACTATGTATGAATGAACGTATGTATACAGCTTAGCTGACCATCAACTCGCATTAGTATGTGTAGCATGGGAGGTAATTTATACATGCAGTCTTTGTACTCATGTTAATGAGCTAAATCAGGCTAGAGAGGGGTGGCAGTCTATACATTTTGAACTCACCTGGAGTCCTCCAGTACTTTTATTGCCTACATTGTTGGACCGTCTCAAGCTAAAATCAAAAGAAAAGTTCTGATTGTGCTTGGGAAGCTCTTTTTTACATTTCTCGGTTTCATAAAAATCAGGAATTTCGGCTCAGGTGAACAAAAACCTAGATTCGCTTCTATCGTAGTTATAACAATAACCTAATAATATGGACCTTACGTTTCTGGAAGATTCTAAAACGCCATTTTGTATTTGGTGCCCACTTACTAAGATTGCTAGTTTTAAATTAATTTTGGAGTAATTTAAAATAAGAAATAAATTAACTGAATGAACAAAGTCATTTCAAAAAGAAAAACTTAAGTACAATTGTTTTTATTATGAGGAAGCTCGCTGAAAATAGTCTTAAAATCATATGCATTAATAGTACCTTCATTGATTCTGTTATTTCTGACGAAACCATCAACAAAATGCCCTTAATGTATTTGGTAATTTCTATACAGAAATTTCTAAGCTCATATATAAAATAATACTTTTGACATACGCCAGTCTTTATTTAGAACACCTCCTTCAAAAGGAAGATTTTTCCACATGCCGACACATTATTTCAATGTTTGTCCCAGGGCGGCACGTTCTCTGAGCCATAACTGGTTCCTACTGAAATTATAACGAATGTATGGCTTTTAGGTGATAATGCTCAATAAATGGCAAAAGATAATTGAAATACTAGTTTATATTCGGCATCATAATTTACGTTCAGTATCTTCCTTTATTTGTTGAAAAGGAAACATTTTGTATTATACTGGGAAAGCCAATATTGCGCGAGAAATATGTATATACGGCTTTTCTAGGGGATTCGCACGACACACGGAACACGATACTGTATTTAGTTACCGCTCTTTGTTCACAAATGTATTAAATAATATTGCTATAAAACTACTAAATTTACTTTACAGTTATTGGTTAAATAGGATATCTATTATTAATATTAAAAGTCCGTCAGGCAGGGGTTGCGTAAATTAAACAGATTTCCTATGTGCTGGTATGACACTAGTGATCATCTCACCACATATTCTAACCACAAACCATGTACGAATTTCTCATTTATCATTTCAGCTACAAAGAAATACTTAGAAACACAAGTATTTTTACAAGATTGGTCCATAACATTTTTCTATCCGTCTCATAATACCAGATATATTTTGAATTTTCTATCCCCCTCTAAAGTCCCCTATTCCTGCTGCGATTTCTGCCAATAAGAAATATGATCATTATCGTTGACTGAAGCAGTTAAATACCAAGTTTGGTATCGATGAATTAAACATTTTCGAGATAAAAAAATAAACGTCAATTGATGACGTCATCGCATAACGCATTTCCATGTACTTCGCAAAATGAAAGTTCATGAAAAATATTTGATAATAAAGCTTAGAATGAAGAGATCATGTTGTAATAGTTAATTGTTATCCTAAAATGAATAGGAGTGAGGGTTTACTGAAGGCTAAAAACAAACACATCCAAATATCACGGCCAATATTTATATTAGAGAAAATATTTACACTTACAGATTGACATTTAAGATTGCTTCTATACAATTTTTGGATCCGACGTATAAGAACGGAGATTTTTCGAAGTAAACCCCCCCCCCCCAGCTCCCCCTTTCTGATTTTAACTGTTAACGGACATGATCTTTAGTTTTGCATGAAACGCTTATATATAGAGTTTGGTAACGGAAAAAAAAATGGAAAATCGCGTCATGAACACGACCTCAAAAGCTGAATTCCCTTAGGAGAAATCTACTAAAAGCTACTATCCTTCCGACTTTTTTAGAAAAAAATATCAACTAAAAAAAATTCCGTACGCGTACGTAACCTAGGCAGATTTCTAATGTGTGTCACCTATTTTCATTTATCTCAAAGCGTAAAAGTTCATTGAGAACAATATTTGGTATTTGGGCTTCAAATAAAGTGCATAATATAACAGTTTTTTGTTGTTACTACTCACACAACAACTCCTACGAGTGTTTACTGAATGATGAAAACTAAAAAAATGCAAATATCTCCGTTAATAATCAAGATAGTAAAAAAACGTACGTAGCAACATTTATAGAACATTACATTTTCAATGAAATTGGTTCTACGCAATTTTTCGATCAGACGCATAATAACAGAGATATTAAGAATTTTCGAAATCCCCCCCCTCCTAAACGCCCCCTCCTAATAGTTGAATTTCAGCTATTAACGAACTTGATCTTTAGTTTTACATAAATTGTTTAAATATCAAGTTTGGTAACAATCAAACATAAATTGCGACCGCTGGAGCTTTAAGAGAATATATATATATATATATATATATATATATATATATATATAGAGAGAGAGAGAGAGAGAGATAAGGTGGATAGAGACAGATAAAGAGTGAGGTTATGACGAAGACCTGTTTGAGGTCTACGGTATATGATCTATAATGAAACATGGCCTATTAGTTGGTCGATCTCTTGACAGGTAGAACCAGCCGTTTTAGAGGAAAGGGATAAATCAAACTGACACGGAAAAGATAAAGTATCAGCTTTGACAAGTCTAACCCCCAACTGATAGCACGTGCTATTTGCAGCGCCGCTCTTATTGCTTCTGTCTCGTCTAATCTAATGTGCTAAAATTCTTAAACGGTTGATAAATAAATAACACAAAAACTCCATACATATTTGAGTTAAACTTTAAGGGGTAGATGGAGGGGTGAGAACACCCCTATAAAATCATTCGGTAGTGTTTATTACTTAAAAGACTGTAACGCTGCTTAAATTCTTTCTCGTTCTTTCTTTTATATCTGATAAAACGCTTTTTCTTCTTTTGTGAAAGCTGATTCAAAAGGATTTGGATTTTTTCCAGCCTTTCAAGGGAGGCTTAGGAAAATTCAGAAGTTGTTCAAACGTATTGGTGCTGCTCTCTGCACCCCACCTACCCAGATGTCTTCCATTTTCATGGGCATCATGACCCCGCCCTTCCACTCTCTTGCATATATATATATATACAGTTTTGAACGGACCTCATTTTCGTCATCTCCTATGTAGGATCAATGGACATTTGAAGTAAAAAAATCGAAAATTCCGTCATGAGTACAACCTCAATAGCTGATTTCCCTTAAGGGAGATCTGCTAAAAAGTGTGGGGTCGTTAAAACTGTCCCATGATTGAAACGATCATTAATTTAATATTAAGTTTAAAAGGACATATTCACATGGATTAAAAAGGAAAAATAATTACAATTAAAACGTTGTAATTAAAGTAAGGTTATTGTTTTGGTTTAAAGAGCGAAAGGGGGAAAAAAGTGTTCCATAATTTTTTTAACAAAAGTCTAATACTAATGTTTAGAAAGTATGTTAGAATTCCTTATTATTATTCTCCTATCTGTGTTCTACCCTTCCACTTGAAAATTGTTTAGCCAGGTAAAAAATAACGTGTCATAGAGATATGGGTTCAAATTGGTCAAAAACCATTGTGGTGCTCACTGCACCTGACCTACCCGGAATCGTTACATCATGAAACCAACCACTTAAAAGCTAACAGAAATTGATCAACAACAACAAAAAATATTGTAGACGCTCGATGGAAAATATATAACATCATTTAATCTTTTTTTCGTAGTAATACTAAACATACTGAGTAATTGGTAGTTCCACTGTTGACCGTTTTTCCGAACTTAATTTTGGAGATTAATTTCAGCAGTCAAATTTTGATTATGGTTCAGGTGAAATAAAAATTCCGGGGACTTGGGCGTTGATAAATATATTTCTGACTTCCCAGATATAGAACGGCCTTAATTTGTGTCATCTAATAGGGGTTTCTAACAGGTAGAAGTAAATTATATTGCACATTGAGTAAAGCTTTCGATTCAGCGGATAATCTAGAGATATAATATTTAAGAGGTACATATTATTATTCTAAATAGGTCGGTGTCTAGGACGATTATAAACATTTGTTTTATATGGTTGATAAAGGATTTATTTATTAAACATGGCTGTTAATTTTTATAAAAGTTTTCATGGGGTGTTATTTATTTTTAAGAAATAAATGTTTTTATTGTTTTAAGTTTTGTTGACATTTTAATATATTTAATAATGACCAACGATGATGCACTGCTTCGGAAGAGCTCTGGCGGTTTGTTAAATCTTTTTTATCAACGTTTGGCCGTTTTTACTCAACCTGGAAGATACACATACGTACAGAAAGTAAAGATGAGAGAGAATAATTGAGAACTGGTGATGGGGCTTTGCCGTTTGAGGCCTATTTTATAACAGCTGTAATGAAACATGGCCTACGGTTGGTCGATCACTTGACAGGTGGGTCCAGCCGCTATAGGGGAAGGGATAAATCAAACTTCCATGAAAAGATAAAGTATCAGTTTTGACAAGTCTAACACCCACTGATAACACGTGCCATTTCCTGTACCACACTTATTACTTCCGTTTCCCTTATCAACCAACGGCTACTTAAATTTTATTCAGTTCATCGGCGGAACTAAAAAAAATAAAAAATAAAAACAATCCTGCTTGAACTAAGCAGATTTCCCCATTGCAAGAGTATATCAGTCCATCATTGTTATTGAATGTATCTTCAAAAACGTTTATATTAATAATAATTATCTTCATGTCTATTTAAGGTGAAAAGTATAAAAAATAATAAAAAAAAATAAAATATATTTTCCCCTTTGTTCTGTGGATCGATTTTTACGGTTCCGTCATATATGAGCTGTTTTTTTCCTTCTGTTTCCCACAGAGTGTAAGTATCCTGCTAACGTGGGAATTTATTTAAATTCTGCGTGATCCATTCCTTGGATACTACACACTTTACAATAATTACATAATAATATTTAGTACACAATATTTTAATCCATTATAAAAAACAATAAAAATATAAAAAAAATAATAAAAAATAAAACAGGGGCTCAGGTTAGCCATGCGAGTTAAAGCGTTGCCTTTAATCTCACATGGTAATCCCAGAGTGGCGAGTTCGATTCTCGCCTGGGCAAGGGAATTTATTTTGTGACGAAATTCATTAAATAAAATCCTAAGGCCCACCCTGGCTAGAAAAGGGTGGTAACCTGTAGATAACTCTTCCCAATTAGCCTTAGTCGCAAAAAGTGGACGTTAATAAATAATAATAATAAAAAATAAAACATATGTAACTTTACGTATGTGTATAAACAGTAATATGGTGTCCAAATCTTGTATAAATGCATTAAATCCCTTGTTGAATTTGAGTAAAATTTTCGGTTTGTCCGTCTTCCAAGTTCCGTTTTGTAAGGTAATGTACTTGAGTTTTGTTCTTGGTCTGTCAAGTAATGTAGAATCATATAAGAGGTGGTCATGTGTACCTATGTTCAGTCTCATTGTCAAATTTGTATGTATTTGCGTTTGTTAGTTTAAATTTGTACAAATTGCTAAGTGTTATTTTTTGTCTCCCGTATATAGTTGGTATGTACTTATGTAATTGTCGTTCTTTAGGAGTGTTGGTCCATCTTTCGTCCCATTTTTTATAAGATTCGTGTATAAAAAAGAATACACGATTTTTACTTTTTAATAATGTTCTGCCGTATATGAGTGACTTTATTAATTAGATCTCGAAAAGTTATTTTTTTTGTTTGTAGTTGCGATTCATGAAAATGTGGAAAGGTTCTCTCTGTTCATTTCATAGCTTTCATTCCATTGCTTCACAAAACTTGTCAATTAATGTTTTATAAAGAATTACTTTTCTACTTCTATTAATTTAGGATTTAGCCTAATTTCAACGCATCTATTGTTTTTTTCCTAAACCCGTTTTGCAGAATTTCTTGTTATCCTCAATATGTAATAAACATTATTGATAATAAATACTCAATAAATTAAATGGTGGTATTAAAATATGGATGATTTACATCTGAACTGGTCTCGCAAGTCTCCCAGTACTCTATGCTGGAAAGACACACTTGTAATATCTGACCATCTATCCTGTGCTTCTTCGGTAGTAAGAAGTCTATCTAAACATTAATTTAAATGAATGCTAAAAATGAGAAATTTCGTCACACAGTTACTTACAGTAAAATCTAGACCAGGGGTCTCCAAACTACGGCCCGAGGGCCACATCCGGCCCGCGGACAGATTTTGTCCGGCCCGCGGAGAGCTAGCATACTTGAAAACTCCTTTTAGAGAACATATTTTTTATAGCAAATTAAATTTAGTTTACTGAAGTATTCTAATATTATGTTGAATAATTATTAATATGACATCTACATTGATATGGTCATGGGCTAACTACTCATAACATTGTTGTAGGCTTATTGTTATTGTTTTTGTGATAAGTTGGATAAAGAAACACAGAATTGTAATGAGTAAAGACATGTATAATATGCAGAAAATTTATCTTCAGTATATAATAACTAACAAATTATTGAAATTAATCCAACTAACATTTTATACGTTTTAAATAAAAACATAACGTATAACAAGCATAATGACACATGAAATACTAATGAGTTATTATTTATTTATTTATTAACGTCCACTTTTTCTAGCCAGGGTGGGATTTTAGGACGTTATTTAATGAATTTCGTCACTAAATAATTCACTTTGCCCAGGCGAGAATCGAACTCGCCACTCTAGGTTTACCTTGTGAGATAAAGGTCAACGCTTTAACTCGCATGGCTAACCTGAGTCCCAAAAATACTAATGAGATTTATGTAATTGAGATTTTCCACTGACAATAGTTTTTAGTTGTGGACTAATTTTATTTGTACCAATTATTAAAAGAGATTTAAGATGCTCATCAGTTAATTTAGATCTGTAAACATTTTTTTGTGTACTTCATTTTGGAGAAGGTCTTCTCACACAAATAAGTAGTACCAAAAACTGAAAACAGCCCACGAGCAAATCTATGCAAATTATCAAATTGTGTCAGTGGAGGACTCTTATAAAACTCCAACAAAGATGAGTTTTGATATTTGTTCATAATTATATCACTGCACTGTAGATTAATCATTTCCATTTGAAGCTCCGGGGCTAGGGTGGACAATAGTCCACCAAAAGTGAAATATCACTTTTACCACCGGCAACAATGATAATATGGTTTTGGCCCTCGGAACTTATTGGAGTAATCAGTATGGCCCTAAGGCTGGAAAGTTTGGAGACCCCTGATCTAGACTATTACAAGGTGGTGGTTAATCGAATGCTGAAAATTAGACAATGCAAATATCTCTTTCAATACTCGATATAGAGAAAAAGTTCTTTGAAGAAAAATTTTGGGAAATGAAGTATTTAATAAGATAGGTTCTATAACATTTTCGAGTCATTTTATAATACTGGAGACATTTTGAACTGTGAATTCTTACACTTCTCTAAACCCGCCTCCACTTCTATTATGAATATGTGTTTTAAATAAAACGATAATTAGAAGAGAAGAAGTAGTTTTAACGAGGTTGAGAATTGGCCATTCATGACTAACTCAAACTTACCTACTTACTGGAGAAGACGAACCCTACTGCCAACACTGTAACTGTAGGGGCGTGCGGTAAGCTTTAGCGGTAATAATAGAAAATATCGGCACCAAAATGTAATGGCGGGAAGCCTTTTAAAGGGGAGAGTAAGAGAGCATTTAGACTGAACCATTTGTTATTTCTCCTGGAGATATGAGGGAAAAGGAACAAAAAAATAAACCACTATGTGAGTTCTCTTAAGAATTAGGTATATTGAAATAGTGAATTATATCTCTATATGCTACTCGTTATATCTAGAGGTTGAACAAGACAAAGGAACCTTACGTTATGCATTAACTTATCTGTAATAGAAATATATTATAATAAAATGAAATTTGAGCAGTAAACAAAAGAAAATAACTTTATGAACTAATATGGCGGCCATATAACTATATTTACAAAATGAGCGGTCGGTCCTATGATATATGAGTACTCATTCGATATTGGCGCAAATAATGCTAGCATTATTAAATAGGTACTTGCGGTAATCATGCACTTTCCTTGAAATGATGGAGTCTTCTCGCTTGTTGCGGTGATAAACAGGATGGCAGCCTTGCGGGAGATGAAACAACTGAATGACTATCACGGGTGACTTCCAACTGCGGTTATCTATGAAGCGGTTATCTGTGAAGCGGTGGTCTGTAGTGGAGGATGAGGGGCTAAGGCCCCACTGGCCGTAAGAACGACCCCAGCGTCTGAGAGAAACTGACTCTATCTTTGTTGCTGGCCGATGCCTTCTTGAACTACATGTGTTTTTCCGCTGTATGCATGTGTGTGTGGCGGGTCTATGAACCCCGCGAGCGCGGGAAATTCAAAATTCAAACTTACGACTGAACAGTAACTGTAGACTTAGTATAAAACATATACTTACTAACTGCTATTTAAGGACTCACATAGACCTACCATTCACTTTGACTGAATTACTACATGACTGTGGCCGGAAATAGACCGCGTACTACACTACTTGAAACATAACAACATTTTCAAAAAATTATAATGTAGGGCAATACTGAAAATATTTGCAGAAATGAGCATACTTACGTAAATATAATAATGTTATATGTTAAATAACTGATTCGACGCTAAATCGCCCCAGTTGCGAAATGCGATTATTGTATGACTTAAAAGTCCGTCACGCAGGGGCTGCGTAAACTAAGCAGATTTCCCACGTGAAGTTTTACAATAGGGAAATCTGCCTAATAACAACTGTAGTAGTAAGAAACCTCTAAACCTAAAACATTATTTAGGGTGTAATAACCCAGTAGTTTCTAGCCCCAAAAAACAGTTGACCTAACCTCTAAACCTATTCACGAGGGACGAATAGTTATAGAAACGGCCACCAGAGCTCTCGGCGGAAAGTCCGAACATAGCCTGGTGACCACACGCAGAATACAAATGCAAATATCTCGGTTAATATTAAAGATACAGAATAATTGTATAGAACAATATTTATAGTAAATTAAATTTGCAATAAGATTTATTCTATACAATTTTTCGATCTGACGCATAATAACGGAGATATTTTGAATATTCAAAAATCCCCCACACTAAACCCCCCCTCCCACTGGTTCGATTTCAGCCATTAACGAACTTGATCTTTCTTTTTACATAAAACGATTAAATTCCGAGTTTCGTAAAGATCAAATAAAAATTGCGACCGCTAGAGCGTTAACAGACAAATATATATATATATATATATATATATATATATATATATATATATATAGAGATATATATATAATTTTGAACGGACCTCATTTTCGTCATCTCCTGGGTAGGATCGATGGACATTTGAAGAAATTTTTCGAAACTCGCATCATGAGTACGATCTCAATAGCTGATTTCCCTTAAGGGAAATCTGCTAAAATTAATAAATAAAACGCTTATATATCGACTTAGGTATAGATCAAACAAAACATTCCGCCGCTTGTGAGGTAGCTGTCTAAAAATATATTACTTGATTTTCAGACGGTGGAATATCTCTCATGTAGTTTAAGTTAAGAAATAATACGTAATTGGGAAAATGTCGTTCAGTAGCCGGTTATTTACAACAAAAATAAATGATAACGGAGAAAAACACAAAACTTCATGTTAGTTATCTGGTTTGGATCTAAATAGAAGTTGTTATCAGTATTGTAGTTGATAAGAGAAGGAGGCCATTCTCTTCCTTCATCTGACATGCATATCATGATAACTATCTTCAGCGACCTACATACAATACTAAGGTTTCTCACCAGCAGCTCAACCAGAGAAGATAATGTTTATAAAGTTTTTGGGGAAACTTTGTTTATATTTATAAAATTAATGGTTGTATGAAGAAATAATTATTGCTCTGAACTTGTGGCTCAAAAAATGTATATACATATATTGTTACGTTTATTAAAAAATCAGTAATAAACGTTGTTTATTAGAGTTTTTTTGAATTGCAAAATTAAACAAAGACAAGCTTTTACAATGCACTACACACTTGGTTAATTATTCATAACTACTACTCACAGTATGCACTGATAGCTTCACTGTTCTTGTCTTTGTTTTGTCACAGTCCAATAATTCACACACGATTACTGAAGTTCAGAAAAACATGACACTGCACTGATTTTCGCAAAGATAACGGCACTGCACTGTCCTTCACTTAAACACAACACTACAGTGTTCTTTGCAGAATCACGGCACACTACTGTTCTTCACATAAAACACTTTACCGTTCTACAACTAAGTCGCGCAGCTCACTAAAGCTGCGCTGAACGTACTGTTGATCACTTGAAGAGAGCTGAGAACAAACTAACTGACTCGGGTCCCCCCCCCACCTGACTAAAGAAGAAAGACCAAAAGAAAAAAATCATGCGTAGAAGAAGGGCAAGCGAAGAAAACTAAGCGAAAGGAAAACGTGCAAGCATGTAAAATACAAACAAGTACCTCATGTACACACGCATATAAACGGGATACAACTGACTTGGGTTGGGCTGCGTCCTCATTTATAGCTTGTCGGAAAACATCAAAGCGGAATTACCTCTTCTATATCTGGGACTGGTATTGCCGAGGACGGGCGAGACCATATGCCGGCACCTTTGATCCACTTCGTACTTCCCAAATACGTACGACTATCTCTGTTTAATATTTCATGTATTTAATTTTCCCAACACTACATATATATATATATATATATATATATATATATATATATATATATATATATATATATATATCTAGCCATGAGTTCAGAACAATTACAATTTCTTCATTCAACTATTTATTGTATACCCATCACCATTCAGTGTCCTCCAATCCTTTTTAAGGGGTTATTTCTATACAAATTTAGAAAAAAAAAGTTTGTTAGTTACATTGTATAACGTACATAACGACGTGCAAGTCTTTAGGTCATTAGATAATGCCTACTCAATATTGTGAGGAACTTAGGATATCCTATATCCACAAGCACAAAGTCGCCATCCCTATTTGAACCCTATCTTTAATTCTTTCCAGTATAAGACCATGCATGGTACTTGTTTCTCATCTGACTAACAAAAAAATAATTTATTTTGTAAACATATTAATTAATAATAAAAATCCTCTATTAATTTGAGGCCTGTGACCAAGGTAGTTATTTACATTGATTCTCTTGAATGATAGATCGTCCTTCTTTTGAATTGGTAAATAAATAAGCCTATCATGCATTAAATTTGGGATAAAAGCTGTTTTCGAAATATGCAGATCGAAGTTCATTAATGAGCAATGTGGGTTCTTTGTGAGAGAAAGTTTGAGGAGGAATGGGGTGATATTCAAAATACAAAACTTTTCTAATGTGGATACTGAAGGTATTATAAAGCCTTTATGGATTATCATAGTTTTCGACCCTCTGTATACAAACTGTGATATTAAAATTATTGATACTGTGCTTCTTTTAAAACTGGCCCTTAAGACCATCTTTTATGGTTGATATATACTCCCTTTTAAAAGTTTCAGTATCGAATTTCATTCAAGTTTAACTTTCCAAAGTTCGCAGATATCTATGTATTTCCATGATTTGGGTGATGCCAGACATCTCACTTCTCCAGTTTCCTGCCTAGACATCACTTAGGTAATTTCTGTATGTGTTGTATATTTTACTACATTTTCAAAGAACGATAGATACTAAAGCCGATCCAGTATCTAAATTGATCATAGAACTTGAATGTATTTCGCAAATGTTTCTCTTGTTTGGACAGTAATATTATACATATAAGTGAGTATACGCGTGTGCTAACGCTGATGGGGTCCCTAATATTAATAAAGAGGTGGTGAACTGTAATACACATGGACTGCAGTCTGAGTACTTGTTAGGATCGGTTGACGTTTGGATAAGGTATTCAAAAATTGTGTCATGAGTCTGAACTCAATAACTGATTAACATTTAGAAAAGTGCGATATAAAGTTTTGTCGTTATTCATATCCCAACGTAAAATGGTAAACTACGGACGTATACGTTCCTCGGATTAATTTCGTGAATAATCTTTAGCGAGACGACAATATGGAATTTATCAGAAGCTTGAGAGTTAGAGTAGAGAGACTTGTATAATTCGATTTAGCTGAAGGAGTGGAAGCTATCACAATGAAGTGCTTACTTGCCAATCTCAACTACTTAAGGCAATGAATAATTAAGGGAATCTTCTAAGCTGTTTACTCTTTGGCCAACTTGCTAAATCCTACATCAAACCATAGCTCCATTAATTCCAACTCGCATATATACTCTCTACTATACAATGTATATTGATAAGCATTCAAAGATACACATTGACTTCCGAGCTGCAAGGTTAGTATGCTAACAACTTCTGGGAATACACTACTTTTGAAAGAAGCGGTACTTAAAAGAATTGCCGTCTTCTTATAACATCTCATAAAAAATGAGGTACTCAAAATCAGAAAAATCCATCGCCCTCCTGATTATGTTCTTCTTTTATGCCATCGTATGTTGGCAAGAGTGGCTGAAAATCACGCGAATCAAAGAAATTCCAAAAAGACATCAAGGAACCATGGCTTTTGTCTATTTGACTAAAAACCCAAGTAGTAGGAAATATATTCATAAGATAAAACGCCTAAATCAATGATTCCTACGGATGATGACAACAAAATGGACCTCACCTTCACAAATTGAAATCAGCATACATGCTGGTAGAATGTACTACTTGATAGCGATCAAAGAGGTGATGAAATTTGAAGAAGGAGTATCAGAGAAGCAGAGTAATACAGTTCAGAAAGCATAGAGTAAAACTCATTGGAACTGAAGGTAATGATTAGTCAGCTGCTGCAAGAGTGTTTCAAAGAATTTAAAACTGTTATAGGGGTTAATGGTGATTTGAATTATAAAAGAATCATTCGTAAAAACTACTTAGGAAATCTTTAACATCATAGTTAATATTAATTGCTAAACTTTATTATCATTTTCACTTAAGGGAGATGTCACAAAACAAACCACTAACCAACTACACCTATTCACTAATATCAAGATACCAGTAGAAATTACCGGTTGGACAAAGAACGTTAGCCACCTTGTTAAAGCTTGTATACATCAACCATTATTCCGAGTGCTATGTAACTCATATTTGGTGCAGCTACAATCCCTTCTGAGAGGAAACTCTGCGTCAGCACAGCTGTAGTGTGTGGTGTTAGTCTTATGAATGGGTTATAGTGGTACAGCCGTCACTATGATCTTCTACTGAGAGAAAACAAGATTTGAAAGTGAGCTGTGATAAGTGGCTTACATCAACTGTTTGTTTCGTTAGAATAATATATCTAACGATGGACCGGCACTTTTTCCTACCTTTGTAAATGCGTTAGAAATATATATTATAAAAGCGCTGTTAGTCTTCTAAGTTTGTATCTGCTGCGCCTTGGACTATTCGTGATCTGTAAATCGTAACCCAAAGCTGGAGTCATGGACAACACACGCCTTTAACGGGTCTGAAGATGAAGCGTTTTCGTTGAAAACGTCATGCTGTTTCAATAGAACATTGCGGAGTACAAGGGTATTTACTAAGGACCTCTTATTTACACCTCCACCTTGCAGTACCCAGAAAGTAATCTAGTAACCGTCGGAGGAGCCTTGACGATGCCAGGGGGTTCTTCCAGAATCAAAGGATAATATCAATAGGTGAGTTGCTGCTTGCTGGGGGTTCCCAAAATGTACGACATGGGTGAATCTAGAACTGAACTACTTGGAAGAGGGAACGCGGCAGAGATTACGTACATAAGGCTTAAATCCTGGGCTGTCGTCGGAATATTGTATTTAACAAGAATGTGGGTTTTAATGTAGCAAATAATGGAACTATAAAAATGATTTAAGAGAGTCATGAGTAATGACATAAATGATTCGACACTGAGTGCCGTGTTGGGGCAGGTTAATACGTCTCCACCGATTTTGAAGTATGGGCGATGTTTGATTTTTGAAATGTTGCAGAATACGACTTAAATTGATAATTGCATGGGGAGAAGAGATAACCCATCTCCTACTCTAGACTGGAGGAGCACAAATAATAACTCCTTTGCGTTAGAAAAATACGAATATTAAAAAAAATGTTTGACTTTGCCCCTCTCTCTAAACTCACTTTTCTGGCTCCAATTTTACTATTTAAAGAACCTCGGTCTCCCGTCAGTCTTTCAACGTTTGCGCCTTGAATTTATAAAGATCAAATAGTGAATCTCTGGCTCTAGAGTGGTAACTGACAATCAGAAGCAGTAATTGGAAAGGTCGTCCATTCAGTCATCTAGGAGAACAAAGTTTTCAAAACAGGAGTCTTAAGTGACCACCTTAACAGCACATTACTCTTTAAGGTAGTCTGCCAAAAGGTGATAATTTGGTCTGGCTGCGGAGAGCGTATAGAGGACGAAATGAGGAAGGGTATTAGTGGTCTAGTCAGCTGGAGCGGAGATTACCAGCTATCAGCTGATAGAATCGATAGCAGCCGTTCTATATTGCCGCCATAGAGGTAGGAACCAGGGCCAGATACACCGCACTACTCGCCAAACTCTATTAACTTTACCCCATTTGCAATCTCATATTGGTTTCACGCTTCTCACCCCCCCCCCCCTCCTCCCATCCCGCCAGATCACGTTTAACTGCTACGCACGCATAGAGGTACTATGGAATTTCAGTCTGGCCCTACTCTATCCAGTTATGCGTGTGCAACGAAAGATTTTAAATGTGAGTAGCATATTCTCATATTCAAATACCTGCGGAATTTTGATTAGAAAAGCTGGATAAATAAATCCTCACTAGTCATTATTAATGCATATTACATCCAATAAATTACGTATAATATGCATTATCCACAAACTATGAAATATAAAATCTATACTAGTATAAACATTACTACGATCAAAAATATTAGCTTATCATCAGTACTTTTCTTTCAGACTTCCCTTCATTCCCTAAATCAGCTATTAAAGTTGTACTAATATATTTTTGCGAATATGAAATACATGAAAAATTAAACAGAGATAGTCACGTATTCAGGATGTACAAAGGAGATGAAAGGAACCGACCTAGGAAGGACTATTGGCGCTCGACGTTTCTAGTGGAGCCGGGAGTGTTCCGGACTAAGAGTCCAGTACCTTCGAGACAGATTCCTTTAATGTGCTGCTCCTCTATATAGGCTTGTACAACTCGCCCGACAGTTTAGTTTGTTCTCAGCTGTTTTCAAGTACTCATCAAGTGCGTCCAGTGCAACAATGCGACTTAGCTGCAGTGCGGTAAAGTGTTTTATGTGAAGAACATTGTTGTGCCGTGTCTTTGTAAAGAACAGTATAGTGCCGTGTTTAAGACAGTTTAGTGCTGCGTTAACTTCGCAAAGATAAGTGCAGAGCCGTATTTTTGTGAACTTCTGTGATCGTGAGTGAGTTAGTGGGCTGTGTAATAACAAGAACAGTTAAGCTATCAGCGAGTAGTAGTTAAGAATAATTTACTAAGTGTGCAGTGCATTGTTAAATAAATTGAGCAGTGATAAAAACTGTGAAGCTGATGTGGGTTTAATTTTGCAATCCAAAAGAACTCTAATAAACAACGTTTATTACTGATTTTGCAATAAATGTAACAATATAAACACATATATTTGGAGGACTGATGTACTGACACCAATTTCTTTCACAAATATGAATTTTTTTAGAGTTAACTATTTCTTTAAATGTAACTTTTTACCTAACCACAATATATGTATTAATTTAAGAATGAATTCTCAAGTGCAAATTAGATAAGCCTTCGCACGGAAATACTCTAATTCAAATAAAATATCAATCAATGATTAAATTACTATAGTATTTCCAGGGATGGTATAATCATTGTGGGTTTTAGGCGTCTTCTAGCGGCTATCTTCCAGCTTGGCCGCTGCAATATCCCCCCCCCCCCCAATAACGGTGTCGCAGAAACAGTCACAATCGCAGTTTGACGAGTCTTCTTTTATACGTCCAGCGTTTATCTTCTTCGGTGGCATAATTTCCTGGCTTGAGTAGGTTCTTCATTTTGAACGTCAGCTGGTTTCAGGCAGTGAAGAGTGACTGCCCGACGATCTCTGGGTATCGGAGATTTGACAGTGCCCAAGGTCTAGGAGCTTTGTCATCACCATAAAAAAACGAGGTCTTGGAGAACCTTTAGGACGAAAGTTGGACGCACGCTGTTGCGATATTGAGCTTGAAAAAGTACCACTCAAAAACTCTCTTAGACTCTTAAGGCGTGCTGATGGTGTAGGAACTTTTCAGGAAGACATAGATGTTGTCCAGCAACCATTTCTGCTGCACTGGTCCTAATGTCGTAGTTAGGCCCAGTTCGTTGTGTTCAAGACAGGCTACGAGAGACGCATTCCACGACCGATGCATCTTTCACTGCACCCATTGAATTGCATGTGATATGAGGTCGTTCTGCAGCGATTTTTGCCAATTTTGGTCATTTCTTTGGAGGGGCTGTATAAAAAACTGGCCACCTTAGTCAGGGGTCACTCAATAGCGAGTTATCTACACGCTGCAAGACGTGGACGCCACCTATATGTGCCGTTGATTCTCTTCTCGAAAATTCACTCCGAGATATTTTATTTTCTCGTCTGCTCACAAACTATCGATCTTCATGCCATCAATTGTCACTGTACCTGTCTTTGCTAATTTGCCATTTATTATAACAACTGCCTTGCTTTTGTTTCATTGACTAGCATCACTGTTTTGTCAAACAAGGTGATTTGCAGGCAGGTCTCATGCAATTACAGATAAATCATCGGCAAATCTACAGCAGGTTACTTTAGTAAAATTATCCAAGTGAGTGTATCCATATTCGGTTGCTAAGTCGTTATCACAATTTTAAGATTTGAATTTTATCCGTCTACGAGGAAGCCAAAATGCCCCCCAACCGACTTGAAAAGAGTGATAACCTGACAGTATCCCCAGTCTCTTATTACTTGTTGTATCCTTAAAAAGATGTTAATTACATTAAATAAAATAGGTGTGGAACGGTATTTAATAACATTAAATCCACAGAGCTTTTGATAAAAACCCACCATATATGAGATGAAATAAACCCCGGAGTGAAGACGGTTATGGCTTCTTTTAAATACGCTGACTCAGGAGTGAATGTAATGGGTTAGGTAATATATACTAATCTCGGAGTAATCAGACCCTTATCACAACAGAGCAGGCTTCCTTGTGGATAAAGCCAGCAATAAAAACACACCGGAAATAGACATTCACCAGGGCTCACTCACCTCTTAATTCCCGTTTCTGCTTAAGCTACTCCTAAGCTCTAGTAATTTGGTAACTTAATAGTCTGTAGACCCTACTTAAAGAAGAGATTGGATTATAGGACCCTTCCAGCTTATCATTAGTACATTTATTTTAGATTTCCCTTAACTGCCTAAAACAGCTGTTGAGGTTGTGCTAATGAATATATATATATATATATATATATATATATATATATATATATATATATGTATATATAAAATGCAGCCTTGAAAACATTTGACCTTCTACTCCAATAGCCTCCATGATCTAGATTTTCCACCTCTTTAACCAGGGCTATTGCTTTCCTGTCCAATAAGTGGAATTCCATAGCGCCCTTCTTTTCCGGTGTCAACCCATCTCATATTCGGTTGGATACCCACGACTGTCCTGTTTATTGTCTAAGTTGGACTACTTCTTTCATCTCGACCCGCCCATCGCAGATCATTGGTGGTCTGATGGAAGACTGGTTAATAGCATGCAAGAGCATGGGACAACGGGCTTTTGGATGCTTAAAATTGTGTCTTGTTCAATATGTTTTCTGTGCGGTGTTGTCTCGCCAATCGATTTTAATAGATTAAATTCATAACAGAGTTACATCTTCCAAATATGCTCATTTCGATTAAACGAAGAGCTACTTTGAGCATGATTAGTGTGAGACTACACAGGGCCAACGGCAATGTTTATGTTCATATTCGATTATTCCTGCTGTGTCGTGATAACTTTTTCTATTGTTGGGCGGAGCACAAGGCTTTTTTCCTGTCTTAGCATTAAAATCGCCCACTACACCATGACGCTATTGTATGCCATCGAAGACTTGCTCCCATGGATAAAATGCCATTTTTAAGTCCCTCATTTGTGACTGTAAAACGTACATACATGTAAATATATATATTTTTGAAAGAAGTATGTATTCGTTCAGCCTTGATCTCTATAATCTACTAGCATTTTATTAGCTAACTTCTGAGTCCTTTATGCCTTAAAACAATCTCATAGGCTTCTACTTATTCAATCTCATAGTTAAGTCGTTCGGCTTGGTAAACCTAGAGCCTGTCCATCGTAATAAGCCTGATATTCTCGTCATTGACAAGGTGAAAAAATCAGCTGACATCATTGATATCGCTGTCCCAAATGATGAGAATATCCTTAAGTCTTACGACGAGAAAATAAGCATGTCCAGGATTTAGCTATCGAAATAACAAGCTTAAGAAATTACAAGCTAGATTCTGTCACTGTCACTATTATATCAACAGATGGCTTAATTACAAAGACCACACATGATGCAACAAAATATCTCACTTTACCTAAGAAATTAATAAGATATTCACAAAAAAATAACAGTTTCGTTCGACACTGCAAGATTTATCCTTAAGTTTTAAATTCCCATTAAAAATTAACAAAAAATAAATATTGGGTTGGTTAAGACCCCCACTATAACTAAATTCAGTTAAATCTGAGTGTTAAAACCAAAAAATAGTAATAATTATATATATATATATATATATATATATATATATATATAAATATATATATATATATAAAACAACAATTGAAATGGAGAAATGTATAATGATGGTGGACTTAAGTCTAATTTATTTATCATCCATTGGTGTCTAAGCCAGAAAAGTTGCATGCTCTAGTTGAAAAGGCATCTAATCATACTATCGATCATTCCACCTCTTATTAATGATGAGTAAAGATGGAATCACTCTTGAACGGTATAAGGACTAAAACTTAGAACTCGGTAACCAAAGAGGGCAAGTTGGAAGTGCGGATATGATGATGCGGGTTCCGTTACCAGCTGACTCCTGCTATACACAGGTCCGTACACAAAATGGACCCTTCGATCTCAGTTCACTGACTAGAAGCCCTCATTGACAAACACAATTCTTCTTATATAGCTGGAAGCAAGGGTGTCTTGTACATCAGAGCTGTGTACGTGGGCCAGTTCAATGTTTGTTTTGGGTAATTGACACTTACCAATTTAGGTAGGCGTTTTCCCAATGGTTCCTGATGGGCCACTTGTCTAACCACTAAAACAACATCCAGCATAGCATGCATCCATTTTAATATATTCACTTCTATGTTTATTACACTCAATCTACCTCAATCATGAGCAGCCAACTTGCCAAAAGATCTTTTTTCTGAACTGTAAAGTTCGTTAATGCCTGGGACAATACCAGTGAGAGAGAAGAGGAAGAATTAAAAGTCCACCACGCAGGGGCTGCGTAAACTAAGCAGATCTCCCAAGTGAAGTTTTACAATATAGAAATTTCACGAGAGCCGAGCAGTTAATGAAACAGCCCAATTAGCTTTTGGCGGGAAAGTCACTTCGTCCGTTAGCCGCCCAGATTTAATAAAAATCCAAATATCTCGGTTAATATTCAAGATAAAGAATAAATGTATTTTACAATATTTAGAGTAAATTTAATTTGCAATAAGATTGATTCTGTACAATTTTTCGATCCGACGTATAGTAACGGAGATATTTCGAATTTTCGAAAATCCTTCATTCTAAACTCCCACTCCCACTGGTCCGATTTCGGCCGTTAACGAACTTGATCTTTCTTTTTGCATAAAACGAATAAATATCGAGTTTGGTAAAGATCAAACAAAAATTGCGACAGCTAGAGCGGTAACAGACAAATATATACAGTTTTGAACGGACCTCATTTTCGTCATCTACTAGGTAGGATCGATGGACATTTGAAGAAAAATTTCGAAAATTCCGCCATGAGTACAACCTCAATAGCTGATTTCCCCATAAGGGAAATCTGCTAAAAGGTAGATCCATGTATAGGTACACGTTTTTAGTAATAAATTATAAATTATTATTTATAAACGTCCACTTTTTGCAACTCAGGCTAATTGGGACGGGTTATCTACAGGTCACCACCCTTTTCTAGCCAGGGTAAGGCTTAGGTTGTTATTTAATGAATTGCGCCAATAAATAATTTCCTTTGCCCAGGCTGGAGTCGAACTCGCCACTCTAGGTTTACCATGTGAGATTAAGGCCAACGCTTTATCACATTTTTAGTAACAGAGAAAAACAATTCAAGTGGATGTGGTGAATTCTGCTTGATTAATGTCTCAAGTCAGTAATCTCTGCATTTCCATCACAGCTGATGTTTTACGGAGATCCTAATCTCTATTTCATACATTATAGGGCCTTGAGGCAGGCGTTAAGGCGCAGTCGAGGGTACGATTCCCTCTCGGGCAGTGGAATATATTTAGTCTGGATCTGACTTAATAGACTTTTTAGTCCCACCTTTGCTTGAGAAGGCTTGTGATCATTTCGTAAGCCACCTTGTAGTAGCACTAACGTGACGTTGTGAAGAATTTTCTTCTCAAAGTGTAGAAAATCCATCTAAACAAGACTTGAGATTTCAGATGGACGTCAGGTGTCTATTGGAATACACGTGACACAATTTAAGTGGTTTTTAAAATTTAGGTGACAATTGAAACGTTAAATTTAAAAAAGTAGTTTTAGCTATTAATGTTAAAATTAAAAAAAGTCCGTCAAGCAGGGGCGTCATAAACTAAGCAGATTTTCCACAAGAATTTTAATAATAGATAAGTCCACTTACTGCTAACACGACATCACCATGAATATTAGGTGAATAAATCAAAACTGTAATAAGAAATCTTTCCCCTCCCGGCAGAAAGCGTTACAAATGTAAAAAAACAGGTATGCCAACTGCTTTCAGTTATTGTTTTTCATTCTGAGTCCAGAAAGAAAAACAATATCTGAAATATATCAGAATATAACATTTATAATGAATCGGAATAAAGTTTATCGCAATCAATAAAATTTAAGACAGGGGGGGGGGTGACAAGAACATATTTGTATGTATCTAGAATAATAAAGGCCTCTTGAATACAATATTTGTTGTTGACGCTTCGAATAATGTGGTTTATTATATAACAGAGTATGCTTTATGTAATATGAGTATAAGTGGGGGTTTGCTCAAGGCTGGAAACTGAAAAATGTAAATATCTCGGTTGATATTCAAGAAAGAAAATAAATGTATAAAATAATAATTATAGTACATTTAATTTGCAATAAGATTAGTTCTATACAATTTTTCGATCCGACGTATAGTAACAGATATATGTTCAATTTTCGAAAATTTCCCCCTCTAAACCCCCCCCTCTAATCCGATTTCAGCCGTAAACGAACTTTCTTTTTTCATAAAAGGACTAAATGTCGAGTTTGGTAACGATTACACAATAATTGCGACTGCTAGAGAGGTAACACACAAATATATATATATATATATATATATATATATATATATATATATATATATGTAGAGTTTTGAACGGACCTCTATTTCGTCATCTCCTAGGTAGGATCGATTTATTAATGCACAGATCTACTATGATTTTCTTTAAATGTTGTATAGAATATTTAAACTATTCAGATATAAAAATATTTGTGTTACCTGTATGTTGTTGTGTTGTGACGGTCACAATTTCTGCTAGAGGGAAGTTTTATGTTAAGTAGTTTTTAGTATGTGATTGTATGTCAGCTCATTGTGTTTGCTTTTAATTTAATATTCATGCGCTGTATTTGCTGTGATTGATATTAGCACAAATCAACATTAGAAGACTCGCCAAACCTACGAAGTGCAAAGTTGATATTAGCCATCGTTTACAATGTTGATATAGCCAACATTCATTGTGTTGATATTGGCACATCGAGTTCCAGAAATTCTAGGACAGAAGAGGTCGGCCTCTCTTGACTTCGAATAGGCCACACCAATTCATCACTTGATTAGTTAATGAACGACAAGCAAAGACAAACCCACTATACACGTAACTATGAGTTGACAATTGAATGCATTTGACTGTCAAAAGCGGCATAACATACCAATGACTTAACAAACCTTTCGTCAAATGTAAACCATTCTATAACAAAAATATTACATCTAAAAAGTTTAAATCCTCGACATGGCATATAGAGAAAATTATACCTCTTTAATTCATATTCATGAGTATTAACCCTCGGTCGGGCGCGTCAAAAATATTCCGCCTTCGGGCGCGTGTATCTCAGAGATACAACCTCAACTGTTTTTACGGAAATACAGTTTTTTAATATATATTTTGCACTAAAATGTTCAGTGTGTAATTACAAATCATATCTGAGGAAGTATTTGTTTGAAAGAAGTAAATAATTTTCAAAATTGACACGTACTATAATAAAAAAAATCATGGTAGATAATATAACCAAGTTGGTTACAGATTCATTGTCATCAAAACCGTGGACGATAATTTTTAAAATATAATTAAAACATACAAATACCAAAAGGAATAGTTTAAATGCACATGTCTTAATTATTCATAATTCATTTCAGTTTGTGAAAAATATAAACAAAATATCAAAATATAACTTCATTCAAAAATAAGTAGCACGAAATCACTTTTAGATAAGACTTATTAAAAATCATCTAAATTTGATTGTACCAATCCTTTTAAAAATAATAACAGTTTAATTATTATCTCTTTTGCAGAGCTGCATTACAATTAGGACAAGGCGTGGAACTATGTTGTAAACAAATTTTGTTTTTGCAAAGCTCACAAGAGTAATTAGTAAACCTACATTTCTATTCAGTTTTGCTTGGTTCACATCATGTGCTTTCGTTGTAGTGGAGGGACTTTTTTTATGCTGTTCTATACTTGAGTTCAATGTATCGTCCAATGAGTCTCTGTACTCGTCAAGTTTCGTCCCTAGTTCGGTTGGTAATCGTCAACTGTTGTCACTGCGTCATACAATATTTTCTTGAATAAGTTCTTCTGAAAGCTCATGTATGAGCAAAATAAAATAGAAAAAATGGTTTATATGGTTCCATTTAATAAAGAGAAAGTTAATTGATGTATGTAATTATGAAATACAGATTTCAAAAAAACTTACGAGATCGGGCGCGTAGTATCTATGAGATTAAACTGAATGACAGATGAAACACACGACTCCATCTAACACAGTGACACTACTGACCTTGATGGGGAGTCCTATAAACCACATAACTCGAAGCACTACTCCACCACTCTCTGCTAGGAGGAGTGGCAAATATTTTTCTAGAAACCGTGTATCTGAGAGATCACGCACCCGACGGAGGGTTAAACAATGAAATTAGCATTTTACTTATTTTAGTACATGTACCAATGAAAGGAGTACGAACGAACTCATTAAAGTCCTTAGGCCCACTCTGGATAGAAAAGTCCTTCACTGACCGTTTACTGAAGGCCGGAAAAAAAAAAATCAAATAGCTTGGTTAATAATTAAAATGGGGGAAAACGTATATAACAACATTTATAGAAAATTATATTATCAATAACATTAATTCAACAACAATGCCACCTGCGCTATAGGAGTTTCACCGATATTACATATTTTGAACTTTCGAAATTCCCTTTTCTAATCCCCCCCCCCTCCCGCACTGGTCCGATTTCGGACGTAAAAGAACTTGATATTTTGTTTTACATAAAACGTTTAAATATCGAGTTTGGTAACGATCAATCTAAACTTGCCACCACCAGAGCGTTAACAGACAAATTATATATGTATGTTTGTGTGTGTGTGTGTGTGTGTATATATATATATATATATATATATATATATATAATTTTAGTTTTTAAAGAATTTAATTTTCGTCATCTCCTAGGTTGGACCGATGGAAGTTTGAGAAAGTTTTTCAAAAATCGCGTCATGAGTACGACCTCAATATCTGATTTCCCTTAAGGTAAATCTGCTAAAAGGGCGGTGACCTGCAGATCATCCGTCCCAATTTGCCATATTAGCAAAAGGTGCACGTTAATAAATAATAATAATACTAATTTTAAGCATTTTAAGAATCTTTTATAATTAGCCAAAGTTGAAGAAAGTGGACGTCGAAAATAACAACTGCAACTTATAACGTAAATAGCCAAAAACGATATTTTTAAAATCTTATCATTCATCAGGTATATAATTGCATACTAAGGGCCCATGATACGAAGCATTCGTAAATAAGTAGTTACTAACCCATTAAATAACACCCGTGCTAGAAAAGGCCTATTGATACCTCGTCCCAATTATCCTTAGAATCACTAATTGAAAGTTAATAAATATCATTTAAATAAATATTATTAACAAAGGACTTGTTGACATCTATTTTTGATGTGGTGATTTGTGATGACTATCATGCAGCAGGATGATTCACATTCCAAAGACTCCATGCGCAATGAAACAGGAACCAGAGCCACCAAACGCAACAAATCTCCACAAAACCCCCAAAAAACCTGAATACAAAAAAAATCAGCATTAAATTAAAATTGTTTTATTATTAATAAGACTGAAATTTTGCATTTCGTTAGTTATTGGGTATTGGGGATGTTTTAAGCCTGTCTATGACTTCTCTGAAAGTGTCCAGTTTTCCTCCGATGTAGTCCTCCACTTTCACTTTATTCCTGATGAAGCAGAAGGTGGGCATCACTTCCACCTCGTATTTTAGGCTTGCTTCTTCTAACTCTCCTGCATCAACCTGTGCAAGAAATAATGTTACATAGGTAGATAAATAGAAGGTCTCACTTGTCTACCGAAAACATACTAACAATATACAAGCTACTACTAAAACCAATATGGACATAGGCAATATAAGAATGGGGTGAAGCAAAATCTTGAAACATCAGACGCATCCAGACCTTCCAATCCAAAGTCCTGCACACCATAGTAGATGCTCCATATTATGTTACAAACCACACCCTCCATAAAGATCTTAATATCCAATTTGTAAAGGACCTAATTCCCTTAAGATTCAAAAAATTCCACAGCAGGCTATCCAATCATCCTAATCCAGAAGTCCTAGCCCTTTCCAGTACCACTCATCCTTATTCTTCCCCCCACGGCGCCTGAAGAGACAATGGGCCAGAGATCTCCTATAGAAGTGTAAAGTGAAGTGATAGCAGTGACTATTTTATTATCAAGTGCCATTCCTCCTAAGCTCTTGACTTCCTTGCCAGGCAGGGAGAGGCTGCTCCGCTTATTGTGGTGAAGGAGTGCAGCTTCTGTAGAGAATGATGGAGGACGATTGAATTCTACATATCACATTACAAAATGCATTTAAATGCAACTGTAATATTCTTAATAAAATAAAATAAAATATAAAAAAAAACAATAAATAGAAACAAGCTGTGCGAATTAGATCAGCCAAATATGTGCGTGTGTTATTTTTAAAAAAGTCCGTCACGCAGAGGCTGCGTAAACTAAGCAGATTTCCCACGTGAAGTTTTACAATAGAGAAATCTGCCAATCATTCAGAGCTGAACAGATAGACATATTCTTCACCGGAAAGAAAAACAATTACTGAAATATTTCTAAATATAACATTAACTTTATTGCAAACTATTTAGTGTGTCTAGTACTGTAATTTATAATCAGAATAATTTGTATCGCAATCACTCAAATTTTAGTAGTCCAAGAACTAAAGGTGGCATCAACAGAACGTATTTGTATATATATATATATATATATATATATATATATATATATCACAAATTAGAAGCTTACATGAGTCTAAAACAATGTCACAATAGCCGAAGAGTTGCGGAAACGACCGAACTAGCTACGGTGAAAACTTGGTAATAAAACCGACATTGGCCGATCTCTTCTCGTCCGTAATCCAGACACACATAATAAAGCGTCCCTCGCGCATGGGCTCAGTAAACTAAGCAGATTTCCCAAGAGAAGTTTTACAATAGAGAAATCTGCATACTTCTAACACTTGACACCACCGTGAGTAAATACAAACGGTAATGAAAAATCGTTCAGTTAATTTTAATTTGCTCCCAACGGAAACGGCTTCTGAATTGTTAACAAATAGGTCTGCCAACCACTCAGATCTGAACAGATAGATGGATATATTCTTCATCAGAAAGAAAAACAATTACTGATATATATCTGAATGGAATACATTAACTTTATTGCAAACTATTTACTATATATACTACAACAATTAATCCTACCCTGGCTAGAAAAGGGTCGTAACCTGTAGATAACCCGTCCCAATTAGCCTCAGTTGCAAAAAGTGGACGTTAATAAATAATAATAATATTACTACAACAATTTATAATGAATCAGAATCATTTATATTTTAATAACTCAAATGTTAGTAGTCCAAGAACTAAAGAAGGAGGGGGTAATGAACAGAACGTATTTTCATTTATCTCACAAAGTAAAAGGTTATACGAGTCTAAACAATTTCACAAGAGCCGAACACTTACGGAAACGGCCAAACTAATGAGGAATCTTATAACGAGAACCGACTACAGCCAATCTCATCTCGCCCGTTATCCTTTCCCCCTTTAAAAAAAACAAAACAAATATCACGGTTAATATTCAAGATAGAGAATAAATGTAAACAACAATATTTATAGAAAATTTAATTTGCATGAAGATTGGGTCTATACACTTTTTCTATCCGACGTATTGGAACAGAGATATGACGAATTTAAAAAAATTCTGAACCTCCACTCCCACCGGTCCGATTTTAGCTACTAACGAACCTGATCTTTATTATTAAACTACTTACTATAAAACGATTAAATATCGAGTTTGGTAACGACCAAACAAAAAATGCGACCGCTTGAGCGTTAACAGACACACACATATAGATATATATATATATATATATATATATATATATATATATATACATATATATACACTAACAAACAAATTAAGCTGCCCTCTTTTTTGGGAGTGCTATCAAGGTCAGCCTCCTTATTTGCCTTATTTAAGGTAATTCTTCCCATTTTAGTTAATCTAATATATATAAAATTTCCATGTCACAATGTTAGTTAGCGTAC
>CM032232.1:48435000-48467500 GCA_019009955.1 Riptortus pedestris | reverse complement strand
TGCACTCCTATAATGACCTCATAACTAGCAGACCGGACGTTAGCATAGAACACCCGTCACCAGCTCATTTAGTAAAATATACTAATTATAATTTATCCAAAGAGTTCTCTCATGTTGTATCTGTGAAAGATGAGGCATTTTTTGCTGATTTCTATTATTGATCTGCTTCTTATCCAGCCAATGCCTCCAAAACAAATATAGAAGTCTCCCGGACTATGCCTGGAGTTCAGAGTTGGCACTACATAAACCGGCACTGATGATGAGACGAGTGGTCCGAAAGTGCTCAACCGCTTATAATAAATATCTGTGAAGGAACGAACGTTTTTTCCTAAGTACTTACCGTGTGAGTTAAAGAGTAGGTCATAGTCTCACGGGGAGGACCTCGAGTCGTGAATTAGATTCTCATCTGTGCAATTTCGTCGAAATGTTACCTCAACTCATCTTCATTGAACGTGAATGGCCGAAGGTCACTATGCTTCTTCTGGAATATATTTTTCAAAACTCGAAACTTTTTAGGTAATTGATTTTTACACTATTCATCATTTTAATGAACCTATATTATTATTGTCATGGTGGTAAGGTCGAATACTTTTATAAATGTGTATTCCTGAAAGGGCGTCATTGAGGACGCGAAACGTGTAGAGGAAAATAAATCAGTAAAGATAGTTCACGTGTTTTCTATCTAATGACCTTGCGCCTTTCTTCTTCAAAGAAATTTATTTAGTGACGAACGAAAAGGCTGGTCCTAATTATCGTTAGTAGCGCAAAGTGTACTTCAGTTAATGAATAACATTTTTTTTCATAAGTTGAATTTTTTTGTTTTCATGATACGTCCGTTGCAATTATATTTGATGACTTTGTAATCAAGACAGATAAAGCGAATTAATAAAATTTCTTTATGCGTTTTCATTAATTTGTTTAGTTTCTTATTCTTAATATTTTCGTGACTGAGCTGTCACTAATGTGTAACCTGTTTGAATTGTCCAAAAGAATGAACAGCTAAATGGCCGAATCTTCCAATTAACTGCTCTCATAGCTTTACAAGAATAGCGAAGACTAACTCTTGCCGAATGCCCCTCGGAGTACAGAAAGCTCTGTCTTTCATCGCTTACAATGTTTGGGAGGTCATTCTTATACACAGGACTCCACTGACGTCACTGGGCGTGGTTTATTGGAATAGTTCCTCACATAGCAACCGCAACTCAATACTTTGTACATATCATTCATCATCTCTTTTTCTTATCATTCGAATTTTACCTGACCGACGTTTTCGGTTTTAATTCACTATACACTCACCATGCTAATCAGTACAAACCAATTTAAATTGGAAACATACATTAAACAAAGCGAAAAAAAATGAAAATCACTGTCCAATTCTAGTGAAAGGAAAAAAAATATTGCATGATATAGTTTACTAATAAAGTGTTAACATATTCAAAAATTAACTTATTAATTAAATAAAATTAACCTTCTTCTTCTCATAACATCTTCTCTAATTATATTATAAAACTGATTAGGACATAATAAAAAGTCCGTCACGCAGGGGCTGCGTGAACTAAGCAGCTTTTCCACGTAGTTATACAATAGAGAAATTTCCATACCGGTAGCTTTCGGCGGAAACCAATAGAAGCGACCATAGCTCGTCCGTTACACGTAATAAAAATGTATAATAAAATATCTCCGTTAATATTCAAGATAGAGAATAAATGTATATAACAATATTTATAGTAAATGTAATTTGCAATAAAATTGGTCCTATACACTTTTTCGATCCGGTGTATACTAACGGAGATACTTCGAATTTTCAAAATTCCCCCCTCCCACTGTTCCGATTTCTTTAACAAACTTGATGTTTCTTTTTACATCAAACGATTAAATACCTAGTTTGGTGACGATTAAACAACAATTGCGACCGCTAGAGTATTATTAGAGTATTATCAGACAAATATATATATATATATATATATATATATATATATATAATATATATATATATATATATATATAGTTTTGAACGGACCTCATTAACATTAAAATATTGTAAATAATTGTTAAGTTTAAGCTTACTACGAGATGTGAGCCAATGAGTTGAATGTGAAAATTGCAAGAGTTAGAATTTTTTCGAAAACTATAAATTAAAAATAATATATACATTTTTTTCAATCTGACTTATATAAGAAATATATTTTAGACATTACCTGTAGTATATTTTTAAACTCCAAATCCTTACCTGATTTTGTACTTTATAGGATTTAATTTTTTTTTCTTTTAACAAATTTGGAGTTTTTGATGCATAAATAATAATTGGGAACTAATCTTTCCAGGTTCGACATCCAAAAATATATTGTATATATTTCTATTTCTATTCAATAAGTAAAAAATTGTCGACATGTATTTCAAAAAATTAGGGTGGGCCGGACTTGTTTCAAGAAATAACCAACAATGCAGTCAGAAGCGTAGAGTAAAAATGTCCGTTGCTCAGGAGCTACGTAAACTAAGCAGATTTCCCACGTGAAGTTATAAAGTGGATACGTCTTCATACTGGTAAAACAACACCATCGTGAATATTTTATGAATAAATATCAAAGTTAATGAGAAATCTATCAGTCAATTTTAATAACCTCCCAACGGAAAGTGTCTGAATTGTAAACAAACATGTCTGCCAAGCTCTCAGAACTGAAGAGATAGATGGAAATATTCTTCACCGGAAAGAAAAACAATTACTGAAATACATCTGATTATAACATATTAATTTTGTTGAAAATTACTTACTATATGTAGTTCTGCAATTTATGATGAATCACAATCAATTTTATCTCAATAATTCAAATTTTAGTAATCCAAGAACTAAAGACGGGGGGGGGGGGCATCAAAATTAGCGTGTATCCCGTATAATAAAGGTCTCTTGAAAACAATATTTGGATATTTAAGTTTTGAATAAAATGGTTAATCATGTAACAGAGTATTGTTTATGTGACATGAGTAGGAGTAGAGGTAAGCTTAAGACTAAAAACTAAAAAATGCAAGTATCTCGGTTAATTTCAAGATAGAGAATAAATGTATATAACACTATTTATAGTACGTTTAATTTTCAATAAGACTGTTTCTATACAGATTTTCGAGGTTACGTTTAGTAACGTGGAAATTTCGAATTTTTGAAAATCCCTCTAAACCTCCCTCCCACTGGTGGTCGATCTGCTGGGTAAAATTGATGGACATTTGACATTTTTTTCGGAAACCATTAATGGGAACCAATCAAAGACGTTTCCCTTGAGGAAAATCTTGAAATCATCTGCAAGAAATAACTTTTATCCACCACTTAAATGAATACATTTTAACACAAATATACTTCTCTTCTTTACTTCGGTATTATTTATTTTTATTCATTATAATTTCTATCAAAAATTATCTAATACCATAGTTAACAAAAAACATATATTGCTTCATATCATTAGTCACTTTTATAAACTACAAATAACAAATTTTGACGGCTTTATTTCAGCATGTTTTACGTATCAAATTGACAATGAATATAGTTGACCTATCAAATAGGTATTCTAAAATATGTTGTGAAGGACGAAGTTTTTTATTCCCCCAAGAATTTACGAATTTCGAAAATTCGGAGTCTTCATTTTGAAAATTTTGAAATGGATGACGAGCAGTTTAGTTTAGGTTGTGAAGAATGCCATGTTTAGGCCAGTGAAGAAGTATTTATTATAATTCCTAATTTTTAAGAATAGAATAACAATATTAAACATAAACAATTTTCAAAACTAGGAAACTATAATCCATTGAAGAAGAAAAGAAAAAGTAAGTAAAAAAATGTAAAAAGTACTACGTATAAAATAAACGAGAAAATAATTAGGACAGCCACACAGGAAAACCACTATAAAATGAAGAAATATCTTCAAACATATATAAGAAACATCACTTAGAGTGAATAAATAACAACGAATCTAATTTTAGCCAACTGCTGACAGAAATAACCGCGGTTTTCCTTAAAAAATGATTATTTTCACCTTTTCCTTGTTTTCACGCAGGAAGTTTCTCCGAACTGTAAGGAATTACTACAGCTCTAGGAAGTCCCTGTATTGGGATTTTATGTGCTCCACTTTTTATATTAGTAACAACTCCCCTGGAAGATAACAAAGGATTTTAAAAGCTTCTTCCCATAATTTAAATATAAAAAAGTTACATCATTAAAAGTTTTTTTAGGTTGGGAATCATTAATTCATTTGTGCGTTTTTAAAGTCGTGTGTATTCTACGAAACAGTTATTTGTAAAGAAAATTTCTTTATTATAAATAAATGTAATATACATTTATTCCGTTTTAGGAGCTCTTAAAAGATAGATTTTAAATAGAGTAAGTAATTTTATATTATTGATATCAATTATTATTATTATTATCTTATAAGATGCTGTGAAAAGGTGATAGAGTAATTAGCACTCACTACCTGAATTATTAAAAACTCTACACGTTTCGCGGTGGTCATAAAACCTTTTTTTCTTCGGGTCGATACTACTGCCAGTCAAAAATTTCATTAATGTATTTTTAAATCTAAGATTTTTGTTTAGACGTTGCCATTTATTCCCAACTATGTCTTTTATTCAATAAAAGACCAGAACAATTTCAATAATTTTATTAAATAGAAACCCAAGTTTTAGGTGAAATGTGATAGTTTACCTTGTGAAATCATAAAATATTTTGAATCTGAAACGGCATTCTTTTTAATACATTTATTGAAAATGTTTTATGGATTTCGAGTTTATTAATTATTAGACATTATTGGCAAAAATGGCAATGTCTAACAAAAATCTTAGATTTAAAAATTCAGTAATCAAATTTTTGACTGGCTGGTGGATCGATATCTCTTAAAAGCATTAATTAATTGTTATTTTTAATGACGGAGACTCGGTTTAGCGATGAGAGTTAAGAAGTTGGTTTGTACGAGGGAAGACATTTATTAAATATCGAACAGATTAAACAATATCCTTAGTCTCACCCTGGCTAGAAAAGGGTGTTAACGTGTAGATAAACCGTCCCTGGTAGCATGAAGTGGGTGGAAATAAATAACATAAACATTTTAAGAATTAAAACCCATTGCCTTACTTACTACAGAACATTATAAGAATTATATGAGGAAAATAACTGTTTTTCCTGAAACAAAATTTCTTCATCATTATGAAAAACGTAAACAAACCGGCGGACTCGTAATGGGTAAAAATAACATATGTTCATATGACACCACGTATACTCACACATCTCATACATCGAACAAACACAACAATATTGTGAATAATTAAGTAAAATGCTGATAACAAATTGATAGATACTCATTAATAAATTCCATCTAAATTCAGAATCCATGTTGAATATTTACATTGTACAACTATGGATAATCGGGACGGGTTGTCTACAAGATAAATGATGTGAACAAATAGAGTCCTCCTTTTGGACTTGAAATACTTTACATACAAAGTATTTTTCAAGAGGGATTAAGAAAATTAATAACAATGTCTCATGATTTCCGTCAAATCGAGACCATTTTTAATTTACCCGCTTATATATAAATTTATAATGGATTAAATACATTTCATTACATGTCAACAGAATATATCCTAGCATATGGACACAGAAAATGGTACAACACTAAATTTACTTGGACTTACAATAACTCTGCAGAAAAATTTTCTGGAGTAAGAAATTTACATAAATCAAACAGCTAAAGACACTATCCAATATGAATTTTTTTGCAATTCATTTGCCTGAACATCGCATATTGGTACATGTTAATATGACATGCAAAACGCTATCACTCTCACAAGACAATTATGACACAGATTTGAATGAAAAGCAAACAATAAAGTTTACAAATGACACGCCATTGATAAGATACTTAATAAATTAAAGAATATCAACTCACTACACACAAAAACTCTGGCCGTAGTAAAGTAGTAGTAAAGAAATTCATAAATAACGCATAATGTATAGTTTTTTAACTATACATTGAAATCGCACAAATTAAGGCAAAAATTAAGAATTACAATTGAGATCAAAGACTGTTTAAGGTACACTTATGTTATTCGTACGCCTATAAAGTTACTAAAATTGTGCACTTTTACTGAAAAGCTATATTCAATATAGGTTTTTTCATGATTCAAATTTGTCAACTGTTTTTTTTTTCCTTACTAAGTTTTATGTACTAATTTCTTAACAAGTTGAAACGTTTCTATTATTCATAAATTTTGTATAAAAGTTGCATCAATGAAGATATTTTTTTATGTTTCAGGAATGCTAGGAGGGTCGGATAAGATGATCGGGGAGCGGCTCTGCGCTTCCGGTATTAAATTCATGAGCCCCTTAACTCCCCCCCCCCCGTTAAATTCCTAATAATTCACTCCCAAATTGATGTTTACTCTGCGATGTGTGTCTTTCCTACTCGAAACCCCCACCCCTTAGCCTTCTCTGTGTTTCTTTTGTGTTTGTTATTAATGAATTAATTAACCTTTGTCAATATAACCATTTTCATGTCGTAGAAATATCGATTCAGTAAATATGTTGCCCGCATCTTATATTTACCATTTTGTTTTCACTGGTATCAGTTGTTTGCACTGACCATTTAAATAACATATTCCTATAAACAGACGTAGTATATACTCATTTTACTTAAGGTAGTAAACTGTACTTATTAGAAATCATTTAAAACTACATTTACCTTCCTCCATTATAGACACATATTGTAAAATCTGGAAAATATAATTAATTATGATTTTTGTTGAAATTCTAATAATCCATCGGTGACATTTATAAGTAACCCAAATTGTATTTTGATAATAGGGAGTACGCTCTAAATGATAGAAAAAATACTGTGATTTTAGTATTATTAAATTTAATTGCAGGGGAACAGATGACCATGTGGTTTAAAGTGTGGACACATTACCTACTACAATCAGAAAGGCCAGGGTGAAAATAGGTGCTGGTTTGATCCTTGATTTGAGAGAATTTTGTGTTCAGCTGATCCCAGTGTGGGAGTCTATGGGGCACGACTAAATTAATTATAATAAATAGTTTGTAACCTCTTTAGTTTCACCAGGGCACAGACTTAATGAGGCTGGAAATATCTAAGATCAAAATTACTAACCAGTATAATTTAAATTGGCATGTCATTATCATGTTTAAGCTACAAAAAAAATGGGTGATATCTAATTACAATTGCATTTTCGTGTATAGCTGAGCAAGTGAGAAGCCACTTAACACTGAATCTGTGTGACAGGCCTGCTGACGAGGCGAAATTCTTCAACAAAAATTAAAATATTATTTAAGAGTTGAGAGCTCTTTTTTTTTTAATAATAACTAGGGACAGTTGTGCATAAACTTAGTGTGATTTATAATTGAAAAATGTATTTTTCAAATGAACGTCAGCTTAAAACAATGATTTTTATTTTGCTTTTGATCACGTTACCATTATGACAGTACTTGCAAAATATGTACCGCAGTCATCAATAACAGAACTAGACTTCAAGTCGTATCTCATACTGCAATTGTATTGCAGACTAATGTTATATTTTACCCATATGTTAGTCCTTCACTCATATTTTTTCCCCTTCCTTTCGGTTTAAGTATCTTTAAACAACAGTCAAAAACTTATGAATGGCTTCAATAAAAAGAACAACATTAAAGGAGAAAAAATTTTTTTAATGCTCTTTTAGTCATAATGATGTTCATTATGAATAAAACAATATTTCTGATCAGAATTGTAACTCGGTAGTACTGTTTATTTATTTAAATTTTCTTTGAACTGGGTCGTGAACAAAGCTATTCATTTTAGAACCATGATTATAAAAATAAGTCACAACCTTGAGGTATAGGTTGTAAAGAACAGTTTCACTATAATTTCTTTTCTTTTTTGAATCAATTTATCCATTGATACCTTATAAAGAAGGTTGGACATAGATGCTTTTTATTATCTAAAAAGCAAGGTTAAGAGTTTATGTATTATTTATGTCACAAATATTTTTTTCTTTGAGCTTTATATTTTCATTATTATTTCTAACATTTTCCAAGTTCCTTGGCTAAGTTATAAGAGTGATTTTCTCGCAACATCTTATTAAATACTAATTATTAATTATCATACATATATATATAATAAATGATGGAGGACATTTAATTATTACACGTATGATGACCCCAGTAGAAGGAAATGAAGTACAATAAGATGCAGAGTGTTGAAGACAACACATCACAAGGGTACATTTTAAAAATGTTTAAAAACACTTATTTGGAAAAAATGGGAAATTTTTTTTACGAAGAAGATGATTTCAATGTAAAGAAGGTAAGAAACTATAGAAACTGTGATGTGCATTCTCAAAATTAATAGATTAAATTACTACAAATTAACAAACTGGATGGGAAGCTAATGATACCTCCAAAAGGTCATGTTTAAGTCAGCATAATATATTCACAGGGTCCTTTGATTAGTTAGTTAACATATCCACGATGTTAGTGACGCTCTATCCTCTAAAATGTCATGTTTCAACTAGTAATATCTCTAACAGACCAAGTAATCTCTAAGAGATTATAGATGAGGTAGTAATATTTAAAAAGGTCATGGATAACCTAGATGCTTTGGCTAAAGTAGTATATCCCTTGGCAAGGATTAACTAGCGATACTTCCATTAGACTAGGGTTATGCTTGTAATACCTCCAAGAGATTATTGATAAGCTATAAATACCTTCAAGTAACCATAGATAATCTAGTAATATTTCCGAAAGACTATGGATAATGCATTTATATGCATTCAAGTGATCAAAGAGTATGGTTTAGCATTTAAGTCATCTAAGAGGTCAGTAATAATCTAGAAAAGCCTCCAGTATACATGGGTAAGACAGTAACACTTCTAAAAGACGATCGATAAGCTATAAATGGATAAGGTTGAGCTAGTTATGTGTTTCAAGTGACAATGAATAAGACAGTAACACTTCTAAAAGACGATCGATAAGCTATAAATGGCTAGCAAAAATGGATAAGGATAAGCTAGTTATGTGTTTCAAGTGACAATGGATAAGACAGTAACACTTCTAAAAGACGATCGATATGCTATAAATGGCTAGCAAAAATGGATGAGGATAAGCTAGTTATGTGTTTCAAGTGACAATGGATAAGACAGTAACACTTCTAAAAGACGATCGATATGCTATAAATGGCTAGCAAAAATGGATAAGGATAAGCTAGTTATGTGTTTCAAGTGACAATGGATAAGACAATAACACTTCTAAAAGACGATCGATAAGCTATAAATGGCTAGCAAAAATGGATAAGGATGAGCTAGTTATATGTTTCAAGTGACAATGGATAAGTTAGTATCACTTCTAAAAGACGATCGATAAGCTATAAATGGCTACAAAAATGAATAAGGTTAAGCTAGTTATGTGTTTCAAGTGACAATGGATAAGACAGTAACACTTCTAAAAGACGATCGATATGCTATAAATGGCTAGCAAAAATGGATAAGGATAAGCTAGTTATGTGTTTCAAGTGACAATGGATAAGACAGTAACACTTCTAAAAGACGATCGATAAGCTATAAATGGCTAGCAAAAATGGATAAGGATGAGCTAGTTATATGTTTCAAGTGACAATGGATAAGTTAGTATCACTTCTAAAAGACGATCGATAAGCTATAAATGGCTACAAAAAAGGGTTAAGGTTAAGCTAGTTATGTGTTTCAAGTGACAATGGATAAGACAGTAACACTTTTAAAACACGATCGATAAGCTATACATGGCTAGCAAAAATGGATAAGGATGAGCTAGTTATATGTTTCAAGTGACAATGGATAAGTTAGTAGCACTTCTAAAAGACGATCGATAAGCTATAAATGGCTACAAAAATGGATAAGGTTAAGCTAGTTATATGTTTCAAGTGACAATGGATAAGACAGTAACACTTTTAAAACACGATCGATAAGCTATAAATGGCTAGCAAAAATGGATAAGGATGAGCTAGTTATATGTTTCAAGTGACAATGGATAAGACAGTAACACTTCTAAAAGACGATCGATAAGCTATAAATGGCTAGCAAAAATGGATAAGGATGAGCTAGTTATATGTTTCAAGTGACAATGGATAAGTTAGTATCACTTCTAAAAGACGATCGATAAGCTATAAATGGCTAGCAAAAATGGATAAGGATGAGCTAGTTATATGTTTCAAGTGACAATGGATGACAGTAACACTTCTAAAAGACGATCGATAAGCTATAAATGGCTAGCAAAAATGGATAAGGATGAGCTAGTTATATGTTTCAAGTGACAATGGATAAGACAGTAACACTTCTAAAAGACGATCGATAAGCTATAAATGGCTAGCAAAAATGGATAAGGATGAGCTAGTTTTGTGTTTCAAGTGACAATGGATAAGATAGTAACACTTCTAAAAGACGATCGATAAGCTATTAATGGCTAGCAAAAATGGATAAGGATGAGCTAGTTATGTGTATCAAGTGACAATGAATAAGACAGTAACACTTCTAAAAGACGATCGATAAGCTATAAATGGCTGGCAAAAATGGATAACGATAAGCCAGTTATATGTTTCAAGTGACAATGGATAAGACAGTAATACATTCAAATTAACATGAATAAGCTATTAATACCTCTACCATCTCAGTAAGAGTATCAGTAGTAAGAGTACCCTTTTAAGAGGTCACGAATAACAAGATAAGTCCGTCACGTAAGGGGTGCGTAAACAAAGCAGATTTTCTACGATCCGGTAGAAAAATGCAGCAGCAGCAGCACTACAAGATTCTCAATGGCCGATAGAAGCAGTCATAAACTTATTAAAAGATATCAACTTATATTATAAAATTTAATATTGTAACGCATATTTTTAATTGCTTATTCATATATTAACAATTTTTATTTAATTTTTTTTAATTAGTATTATTAAATTTGATGTTCGAAGTAAGTTAATTATTGAAAATTGTTAGATAAAAAAAATAATGTATAGATCGACAACTGCACGGCATCGATATTTTAACAAGATTTATTCTATAACATGTTTCGATCCTGCTCATTATAACGGAGATACATTGAATTTTCGATTCTCCCCTTCTAACCCCCCCCCCCCCCCAACTCAGTATTCCTTGTCCGATTTCAGCCGTTAAGTAATACGATCTTTAGTATTGAATGAAACAGTGGGTCTTTTATAGATACCGGCAGCCAGTGATTTGAATTGCTATTAGGTGATAACATATGATATCAAATTATAACCGGCCAATAAAAGATATTATTATTATTATTTATTAACGTCCACTTTATGCAACTTAGGCTAATCGGGACGGGTTATCTACAGGTTACCACCCTTTTCTAGCCAGGGTGGGATTTTAGGACGTTATTTAATGAATTTCGTCACTAAATAATTTCCTTTGCCCAGGCAAGAATCGAACTCGCCACTCTAGATTTACCATGTGAGATAAAGGTCAACGCTTTATAAGATATAAACATGAAATCTATTAAATGTTATTTAGGAAATGAAAAAAAAAATATTTTAATTTCTCTTATTTCTAAAGTTATAAATTTCGATATGTCTTTCAAAATAACCTCAAATATGTACTCGTTCCTATTTCTCTCTCGCCACATAAATTTGCTTAGATATGAGTCTAACACAGATCTTGCCGTTCCACATTCAATCTTCTTGACAGAACAACGTGGTAGTATATTGCCTTGTCCAACTGTATATGAAATATATAATTTTTTCAAAAGAAATTTTTGTAAACTCAAACCAAGAATCTTTCCTCAGTCTAATTGTTTGCCTGCAACCTCTCAAATGGCACATCCATCTGTCTTCCTTTTCGGTTATTACAAGTTTCATCTGATGTCCGTTTCTACATATTCTCCTGCTATGAAGAAGTCCTCTTGTCTGCAGGAATGTGACAGCACTATTTTTGTCAGGAATATCTCTCACCAAATTCAAAAGTCCCATTGTTTCAATAAAAAACGTTTAAGAAAAGCTGAAATGGTAGTGTTCCTTCAAAAATTGTAAATAAACTATCAAATGATTAGGTTATAAAATACCATATGATTTTATTTCTAAACCTTATGTTATCACCTAATAGCAATTCAAATCACTGGCCGCCGGTATCTATAACAGACCCGAAACAGTTAAATATAGAGAATAACAGAGATCAGTAAACTGTTTCTACTCAAGACTGAAAAAAATGTCAATTAATAACGTAATTACTCTACAATATGCATGTATCATGCATAATATAGGTCCTAAGAAAACAATATTTAGCATTTAAGCATAGAATGAAAACGTTCATGTTGTAATAGCTTATTGTTATTGTGGCCTGAGTTTGAAAAAAAAACAACATGAATATAAAAATATTTATAGGCTATTGCACTTACAATAAGATTGGTCCTATACAAATTTTCGATCCGACGTATAATAGAGGAGATATTTCGAATTTTCAAAACTCCTCCTCTATTTTAACCGTTACGAGCTCGATCTTTAGTTTTGTAGACACATCGAGTATGGTAACGATAAAACAAATATTGCGACCGCTAAAGCGGTAACAGACAAATATATATATATATATATATATATATATATATATATATATATACACACACATACATAATTTCGAACGGAGCTCATTTTCGTCACCTCCTAGGTAGGGTCGATGGACATTTGAGGGCACGTTAAAAAATCGCGTCATGAGAACAACGTCAATAGCTGCTTTCCCTTAAGGGAAATCTGCTAAAACACAAATCCTATTAAAATGAACTAACTTCGCTGAAGGTTACTCTGAACACGGTGCATTCTACCCATTATTTTGTCTCACAGTTCTTGAAACTAGTCATGTATTGCCCTTTAAAAGAGAAATGAGTTGAACGCCGTTTGAATCTCCATTACATTTTCAGAATAGCCCTAAAATACATTAAAAAATTATTATTAAAAAAACTATCCAAGAAAATTATAGCGAGTCTTGTAGAGAAGATTCTCCAAAGCGAGTTACGCCATATTTTTACTAGTTCTTGTGATTTTTAATATTTTCATGAATTTATTATCTTTAAAACAGAGAATATTCCTTCCATTCCTATATGAATTTTCCCGAGCCCTTCACTGAATAAAAACACATTAAACAATCTCATTGAAACTGCCACAAATGCTAAATTTTTAATGAGTATTTTGTGATCTGGCTTCCGGCTCTCGGACATCTGTCCTTTGGTTTTATTTTATTTTTTTTAGCAAATGCTCCTTTCTCGTACCTTCATTTCAGCTGCCATATTTGGCAGAAGGAGTCTATTTTATAGTAATATGGTAAATTATATTACTGGGACCTCAGCATAACGCACATCTCATTATGATATATAGGGTAAATGAGACTCAAAATATTGAAAGTTCATGAAACCTATTAGATTTTAGTAGGCAATGAATTTTATGTATACCCTCCCATTATCTGGAGGAATGGAGAGAGGTGGTCAAAGATAATATCTATATTATTATGACGACAAGGGCTTCCGGGATTGCGATTCACATCACCCCTCCTGTGGCATTACCTCTGATGTTTTTAGGACCATTTGTAGAATAACGTGGTCTTGGCCCTTCGTGACTGAAGTAAATGCAGGTTGTCTTTTCATTTATGTATTTATCCACAATTCACTGAGAACCCTCTGACAGGTCAAGTATAGGTATCATAGTGTATACATCTTAACCACAGTCTTAGAACATTCGTCGCTGGTTCTCAGGTAGTCATCCAATCTTTCTCATCTCCGAGGTCCGTGAAACTAATGCAGTCAAGGCCCAACTCGTTTTCATGATATTGGTTCCAATTATGTTGGATAAATATTATTAATGGGTATAGACGTTAAGTAAGAAAAATTGTTCAATCTTGGAGAGAAAACTGTAAATAGCTTGCCTTAGATTATAATTGTCATACACCTTTATGGTGATTTTAAAAGATTTCATTCTTCTTACGAACCTCAACAACAATCTTATATTTTTTAAACAATATTAATATTTTCCTTAATATACGTTGTATCATATATTAGTTTAAGATATTTTTTTTCATTCTCCAACCACACTGCACATGTTGGTTCGAAAGGCCTTTCTAAAGGTTCATCTCCATTACTTGTGCAGAGTTTTCCACTTTGCTTTTACGTGGTGTTTCCATGGTTAGCCTTCACACGCAACTATATAAGTTAAATTTATTTTTTGTATATGAAATGCTTTCTTAGCCATTTTAGAAATCTTTCCAAACGTCCCAATTTCCAAGTTTTAGAAATTTCTTCAAACGTCCATCGTGTTATATTATTACATGTACACTCCCTGTTGAAAATCATACGTGTGTCGTTTGGGGGAGACTTCTATTGTAAAATGTACGTAGGATCAAAAAATGTTATGGGTTGTCTTATGGTTAATGTAGTGTTGTGCGACTCCTCTGACAAAGGCTCTAGTGAATATAATACTGGTGACATTATCTTTAAGACTTTAAACTCTTCAGTAAATGCTTTACTGTGCTCTTCCTTCAATTTTAATGTTTATCATTACAATGAAATTATTAAATTCCAGATATTGAAGCTTTGTACATGTAGAAAATGTTTAATTACCACACTTAACAATTATCCTCATCTGAGACCTGGCATGATCCGTAGATACGTTCTTGGGTGTCCTATATTTCCTTACTTCCGTGTGAGCTCCAAGAATGCCATCGGTGTAAATAGGCATGTATTTCTTTTGCAATGTTTGTAATATCACTATAACTACCTATAAAGGACACCTCATAATCTTGAAATTGCGTGCACGGGTGTTGAATCACGAGAAAACCAAATAGCACATACCTTTCAATCACCATTTATCTGAGTATTGACTGATTGTTATTCTTTGCAGGTCTGCTAGGAGGGTCGGGCCGGATGATAGGAGAGAGATTGAGTGCATCTGGTACTCATCTGGACTCGTGCAGCCCGCTGGGGGGGACCAAGACAAGCACGGAGAGCCTCAAGCCTAAATCTGTCTCTAGGCATTCTCTCCTGGAGATAGTCACAAGCAAACTGGGAGTAGCCAGGAAGACACAGCATCAGGTAAATACATGGATGATATATTAATTAGTGATTATAGAACTTATAAGTTCAATTCTGAATGTTGCCGAAAGAGATCACCAATCATTCTCAAGATTCTGAAATATGCGTTACTTTGATTTGCTCCGATCTGGCTGCGGCAATAGGCAGTGGAAGCTGTCAGAGATGATAAACCCCACAACAAATCACTAACAAGAATTTAAGAATGGTTCACGAAAAATCGACTCTAGCCAAAATTGTAATATGTATAAATTTATTTATAATTAAATCTTCACCAATAATAAATATTAACCAAAATGAAGATTCACTTTTTAACAATGTAAAGGTGGAAGCTTATCTCTACTTAAACTAGATTACAATTAAAGCACTTAGCTGTTTTTACAGAAGCTCTCTATCAGACTCTGTTGTGAGAGATAGTGCAGGCGAGGAGTAGTCTTGCTAAGGCAGGGTGAAGCTGAAGGCTTATTGAGATATCCTGGACCGAGATCTCCTGTATAGAGTATCCCTGATATGACTGCTTTTAAACCTTCACGACATCCTCCTTATATAGATTGAGCTGATGTCGCCCCGCCGATCAAAATACGCTCAAAAAGTTTATTTAACGGGAAATTATTATCGAAATTCATCCGTAATATTAATTAGGGTATCGTCTTTAAGAACTGTGAATTTCACAAATTCATTGGCGTTGTTTGCTAAAACACGAGAACGCATGGTGGTTTAACTACAAATTGGCTAAAACCCTTATTTAAAGGACAAAACTATAAATTTAAGTATTCATAAATAATAATCTTAATGCGCTCTGAGCTGGCATTATTCAGAATATAAAATATATGGTCATTTGTGATGGTTTTATGTAATGCAATATCAGATTAATTACAGATTAATATTACTGATGGAAAAAAAGAAAAAAGAGTACCTTTTTATAGGTTTACGCAAATAAAACTACCTTCTTTAAACACATTTTTTTTTATTTGCTTGAGTAATCAAAAGTGATCAACCAATACTCGGTGAGAGGAGACCCTCACTATATTAATGCGTAAAAATTACTTTTTTTCTAAATTAAGTACTAAATCAGCTTAGATAAGAAATTATAGTTTTAGAAATATGACAGAACTAGTGTGGAATTTGATTATTTTTTACACGAATATTAATAACTAAACCCAATAAAGGACAAAATTCTTTTGGCTTAATACAAAAATGATGTGCCAACTGTGACCTTTTTCAATAACCTTAAATCAAATAGAAGTGGACTGAAGTGAAAATGCCATCCATCACTGTGAAACTTCAAATATTGGTATTTTAAAAGAGCTTTCCAATGAAATATTACAGCATGAAGGTCATCGCCAAGAAAGGCTTTGACATTTAGTCAAATGGACCATCATAGCACGATAGAAACGTGGCCTGAATTTCTTCAATTTACGTTCTTCATTAAAAAACTAAAATGCTGAACATATCGACGGGTAGATGGTATGACTGACTATAAAGGTTCAAATATTAAGGAGTAAAACAGCATTTGTTTTACCAAATACACTGAAGGACCACTGTTAGTTCAATGATAGGTGTATTTGACGGCTTATTGATGGATAGACCAAAAGAGAGCAGCAATAAAGAAAGTAGAAAGATGTTCTACTTAATTCCTGTGTGTTCTTTACACACGGATCTTAATATTATTCGAAACTTTGAATACGATTCATGAATTTTCTTATAATACAGATTAGTTTATGAAACTACAAAATTATTATAAAGTTGTTGTTAAAGTTGTTAATATTTATTATACGTTGATTTCTAATCTAGTAATCGAATCCCACTCCACTAATAATAACAAATTATTTTTTTACTTTATTTTAAAACAACAGAATGAAATTGAAAAGTATATCTTCATAAAATAAAATATTCAAATATCAAGAAAACATTACACATTGAAATAGGAACTACTGAGATCTCCATCGGAACCTTTTTCTGCATGATAATATGCCCGTTGACACGTTTAATATCGTTGAAAAATAACTTTCTGAGCCTACATCTCGATACCGATAATCGCACTTCAAAAATATTGGTGATCGAATTGTTGTCCCTAAATATGTGCAGTCATCGTATATTAGACGTATTTTCACCTTTCTTCCCCTCTTTGACCAAGGAAAGACTTTTGTCTTCATTTAACTCATTAAAAATTTCTATATTGTATTTTCTTTTTCCGATATCCAATCCATGGCAATCCATATTGCCCCGTACTTGCTGACACAATATCCTCATTTAACCTGTTTCTAAACCTTTCTCAATAGAAATTTGTTTAGTGACGACCTCATCACATAAAATCGTTAAGCCCACCATGACTAAAAAATGGTGGTAACCTGTTGATAACCAGTTAGCCATATTAGTGAAAATTTGAAGTTAATAAATAAGCCTTTCTATGCTTGCGTTTATAAATTCTACTATTCATATGCTAGTTACCTGATAGATTAGTTTTTGAAATATCACTACTTTTTGGTTTCGAGCGAGTAGCTGCTCTAAAATGCAGTAACTTACTGGGTTAAATACAACGATTGAAAATCAGTTACATAATATGATTTAGAAGTGTTTTCTACATGAAAGGTTCATTTTTCTCTTCAAAGCAAGGGATTCACTAATGATTAGAACTTTTTGGATATTTCACCATTCCCTAATATTTGGAAGGATTCTGATTTGCTACTATTTTTGAAGATACATAAAATCAAATACGTTCAAATCACAATTTAAAAAAAAAAAAAAAAAAAAAAAAAAAAATTATAACACTTCTTCGACAAAGGAATCAATTTTTTTTATTCAGAGAAAATTCCTTCAATTTCACAATGAAAAACTTCCCAGAATTAGCATATAAAGCGATGTGTTGACTGGGAATGGGTTCCTTACTTTTATTCTTTTTTACTTCTAAAACGTTAGCTTAGTGTAAATTTATCTTAAGCTTGAACTGATATATCGCATGATTCTTGCAGCATTCTACACAGTTCAACAACGCTATATCATCTGAGAATCTGATAGAAAGAATTTATTATTCATTAATCTACACAACCTCGGTTGATTTTATTATTTTTAATTGCCTTAATCAACATGCACACTGAAGAGTCCACAATAAATATTTAATTCTTCGCTGCCACCTTTTTACCATAATCATCTTTGATAATGATCCATAGGCTCATCAATATATCTTTATTATGTTACTATAATGTAGTTAGAAAATCGCATTTTTATATCGCAATAAAGAGAATGTTTTGATGAACGTATGGAAACTTGATGAGTTCCAGTGTTTCAGGCAGAGAATACCATTCGTCAAGATGGCTGTTTTTCAATTAATATGTAAACATTTTTTTTTACGGTAACAAGAGCCTAAAGGTCCATAATTGATACGGAGTTATTTAAAAAACGAACAAACTGAAATGCGAACCATGGAATTCTGGTCATGGTGAAAAGCCTATCCTATTTGAAGGGCTATGGAAAAAAAGGTGGGTGGAGAGCGATCTCGCCCTTGGTGTAGGGAAATACCGGAAAGTCTGGTGGAAAATCCGTTAGGGGAAACGGGCGATGAACAAAAAACCAATCGGGGAGTGAGTTAGAGCTTGTTGTTCTAGTCTCTTGGGGTGGGAAACTCAAAGCCAACCACTCCAATTAGGATTGGAACCCAGAAAAACCACATCACTCGCTTTCTCTCCCTCTCTAGTGGATCATTTTCCTCAGTTCGCAACTCATTCCCTTTTATTAGGGTCAGAGCCTTTCGGCTACGTCTAGCATAATCTGGAGATCTTGCTCGTCCGTCGGCCTGGTTAATGGGTGGATGGACAGAGAACAGCTTTAGAACGCTTTCAATTATTAGCAGATTTTCTCTAAGGGAAATCAGCTATTGAGATCGTGCTTGTGACGGGATTTTAGAAAAAGTGTCAGTAATCCTACCTAGTAGATGACGAAAATGAGGTCGGTTCAAAATTATATATATATATATATATATATAAAAAAAATTATCCGTTACCAAACTCGATATATAAGCATTTCATGTAAAACTAAAGGTCGAGTTCGTTAATGGCTGATATCAAACCAGTGGGAGTGGAGTTATAAAGGGGTTGCATTTCGAAACATCTCCGTTATTATAGTTGGACAGAAAAATCGTATAGAACCAGTCATTGCAAATGTAATGTCCTACAAATGTTCTTATATAAGTTTTTTCACTACCTTGATGATTTATTAGTTTTCATCTCTCAGTAAACCCCCCCCCCCCTCCAAATCAAAATCATATTAACAATAGGCTGTTATATTAGGAAACACTTTATTTGGAGCCTAAATACCAAATATTGTTCTCATTGAGCTATTACGTTTTGGGATAAATGCAAAAACGTGACGCACTTGGGAAATCACGCTCCTCAGTTAATGAAGATCGCGCCCGACAGACTATCTTAGAAACTGTCCACTCACTCAAAATGAGCCAATAAGGACTCTTAAGGACCAGAAATCTTTTCTGCTACAAAATTCATTCCGACACAACCAATTATGTTACCTAAAGGCTTTCTTCCGGATCTTCCAGTCATAGTTACTCTTCTACTCTGGTTACCATTTGGTCTATCATGCGACAGCTGTTTGGCAGGGGCTGTCTTGGTTCACCTTGTGGGAATGGCAATCATCTCAACATACAATTCGCTCTCATAGAGCTCCTTAGTCTGTAGGAGCTGGGCCGGCTCAATATGAAAGAAATAAGAAACAAAGAAATGTTCTTTAAAAGATATGAACTAAGAGATTATCGGTTGTTAAATCATGAAAAGATTTACGTGTCATCAAGGTCTCATCCTGGTTAACCTGTTGATCAGTTCAAACTTAGTTACTCTTTGGAGGAAATAAAAAAATCAAAACTTGCATGGCCTCCAGTTCAGTGTATAATCATGAAAACTATATTTGTCAGTATGAGGAGATGAAAACCCTCAAGCATTATCCCACATTTCAATAATTTAATGAATTTCCACACTAATTGGAAAATTGCTGGTGGTAATTTGCTTAGTTTACGGAACCCCTTCGTGAAGGACTTCATTGCTGGTCCTTTATTTTTGAAGAAACCACAAGAGGTTTCTTACGAGTCCAGAATGAAGACGTCGACACTCCAAACATGGAACAAATATAAATCCCCACTTGAGAGAGAATGAGGCCATCAAAATCATTGTCTCTTGGATCTGGGTGTTTCTGATATTCGTCCCGCGAGGCTACGGCAGACTGGCGAATGGTTCGAAGCTTGTGTTTATATCGTATTTGAGGAGCTACGTGCGGCCCCTAGGAAGGATGCTTCTATTGAGGGCATTAAGGTATGTGGTCTATAACAGTTGGAGTGAGGTTATAGATCCCGCGTCCAACGGAGGGGACATAAACCTTCAAACACTGTATCATTTTTTATTGATGTAGACGTTTCAAGGAACTCAATACTTCTCTTCTAAGGCCTCAATTCCAGCATCCACTCACGTTCTTCCAAACGCAAAATCGAGAGAGAAAGAGAGGTAGAGGGAGAGGGAGAGCGAGAGGGAGAGGAGAGAGAGAGAGAGAGAGAGAGAGAGAGAGAGAGAGAGAGAGGGGAGAGAGAGAGAGAGAGAGAGAGAGAGAGGAGAGAGGAGAGAGAGAGAGAGAGAGAGAGGAGGGAGGAGAGAGAGAGAGAGAGAGAGAGAGAGAGAGAGAGAGGGGAGAGAGAGAGAGAGAGAGAGAGAGAGAGAGAGAGAGAGAGAGAGAGAGAGAGAGAAGATAGAAGAGAGAGAGAGAGAGAGAGAGAGAGAGAGAGAGAGAGAGAGAGAGAGAGAGAGAGAGAGAGAGAGAGAGAGAGAGAGACTCTTCTTCACGCTGGAGCTATGCAATAAGAGTATACATAATATATTAAAAATACTCCGGTTTTTGAAGTCTATATTCGATACGTGGCATGATTTACTGATCGCTTTAACTTCTTGTATCTCATTCAAGACGACGGAAGTTGTTTAAAATTTAGTTTCCAGTCTATTATGTTTCTCGGAGATCGAACGTCCAGCGAAATAATACAAGAATGTATGTACGTCAGGACAAGGAAACTGGCTTACTAAAGCTTACGATTTCTGAATTCTTTGTACTTACTTGATTCTAAAATTTAATATATTTAGAATGAAATTCGTTAATGCTCCCATCTTCACGAAAATGAGATTTCCAATTAACGATTTTACACACAACAACATTTAACAAAAACACATAAACGCGCACGTATAGGTATCGAAGTGTTATCTTCATCCCATGTAAGGGTTCCCATGTGATTTTTGGTAACAGCTTACTGGAGAATTCCCCTAAAATTGAGTGTTCTTGAGTTGTACTTCCACTACAGACTCCGGAAATATATCAAGTGATTTATTTTTGTCTCCTAGAACACATTTTTTTCTACAAATCAAGTACTACACACACAAACCTCTGCCGACAGTATGCAAAGTGATTGAAAGTCGCCTTCCCATGAGAGAGAAAGAACTCTAGTTGACACGTCACGTTGAACTGATAAGGAAGGGGCTTGACGTAGTGGAATGATAACATCCGCTTATAGAGGAAGTGCTGTCAGATGGCCACAAAAGGAGGAGCATTCCAGGGCTGCATGGGAGAAAGGCCGGAAGAAGAATGATTAAAGCGAACCAGTAGCCGATCTGAAAGGAAACGGTGGAGGCAAAACTCGACAAGTTTCTCCCTCTATGAGCTAAAGAATTCTCTTTTTACTTTTTCTTTTTTTTTTTACTTCTTTTTCTTTTTCTCCATCCCTTTCTTCTTTTTCTTCAGAGAGGCGGGGGATTTTTTTTATTCTAAACTGGCTTTTTAGTGTAAATGAGAATGGTCAATGGAGCGGATATTAATCAGAATGAGCCTCGTAATTTTTCGGAACTTGTAATTTTATTTGATACTTAATTGTCATGATGTTTAATGCTGGTCTGATGAATGAATTTCTGGCAAGATGAAACGATCATGGAAATGTGGTTTTCTGGACACTTCTTTATTTACCCCCCCCCCCAATTAGTCATAGTAACAAAACATTAATAAATAATAAGTAACTTATTAATTATTTTTTTTATGCAAGAAGGAGTGAAAATTTCAGTTGAATAAGTAATATTGTGATAACGCAATGTAGGTTGAATCCAGTCTTAGCAATAATAATTTTGCTAACAGATTTTTATGAAATATTTAATAGTGTATATAGAGTACGGGAAGTTTATAAATATCGAAAAAACGGCTTATAAAATAAACTATTTTATAAATATTTAAAAGTTATTGAACTTATAAAATATTGATAAACGCTATTGATCACGGTGTGTTTAGAACTAAGATTTTTGAAAATGATTATGAGCTATGTAATAAGAACCGTGTGTACTTTTAGTGCACTTTTCAAAGATGGTACTTTGAACATGGGCAATAAAAGGAGGACTACTGAATTTCGTTTTTAGAGTAAATAAACAATTGTTTTTGTTCTTTTAGAATTTTTATAGACTGGGTTTTCATAGTGGATGTTAGTAATTCGGTCAGCTGTTATTCTGTTGTCGTATATAATATTTTACGTCATGCTAAATCCATATTACGAACTCACGAACAGAAAGTTTAAGAATTACAAATAAGTTTCAAAAGAAGGATAAACGTCTTCATGAATGTATCCCCAATAATAAAGGTCATTAGCGAAAATCATAACGTCTTCCCTGATAAATTTTAAAATGTGCAACTTTCGATTCACGGTTATCACAAAATACTACACCAACAGCACCGTACACCACTTTATATGTTCCCTTTTTTGACTTATGTTTAATTTGTTCATTAGTGAAGAAATATATTATTTTTCTTTGCATGACATCTTTACACCTTCCATATTATAATTAAGTTCAGTTATTGGTATGAGGCTTCCAAGAGCTGCCTTATTTTCAACTTTGTCAAGGTGTTTTTTTTTTTTTTTTTTTTTTTTTTTTTTTTTTTTTTTTTTTTTTAAAGACAGTTTTACTCTTTCTTTTATGCTTGACTGATTCTACTACAAGCTTTTTCTAACAATTACTTTTAAAACTTATTTTATATGTCATAACTCATTTATATGATGAAATAGTATTTACATTTTGTCGTTTCATTTTCATTTAATGTTTTCCTACTTTTTGGGAAATACTTTTTAGTGAAAAATGTTTGTGTGTTAGCGTTTGTAACAAAATGTGTGATTATTGAGGTGAAAAAGCTTGTATAATATGTTTGCTTTATGTACGCCGTCAATTAAATAATTCTAGGGGAGGGGATATGAGTCATATTCTGATATTATTTAATTTAATTAGCTAACGTGAAAGAAATAATTAAAGTATTTGTACGTTGTACCATAATGTATTTAACAATAATTCTACCAATGTATTAAAAAAAAAGATTCTGGTTGTATTTGGACGGTGTAAGGAAGAGAATGACAGCGAAAATTGGCTTTTGCATGATGTTTTTGGCTTGTGTGGAAGGATGCTGATGTTGGCTGCTTGTCGAGTCACAATGGCGAGAGCAATATGTCGGAATCAGAATGTTTAGCATTTGAAGCTCTAGGCATCTGGTCGAGATCAGCTTTTGAATGGACATAGTCACGGCTTGTAAATGGGTTAAACAAGATTGATTCAACTTGAATTTTCCAAGAGGTATGCGTACAAATTTAACATCAATCAAATTACATTGTTTAATAAATGGTAAAAGTTTTCATATGATTTGAATTTAATAAATCATCGATATAAATACAACTGTACTTTCTTTGTTAGCAGATTTCCCCTAAGGGAAATCAGCCATTGCGGTCGTACTCATGACGCGATTTTCGAAAAATGTCTTCAAACGTCCATCGATCCAATCCAGGAGATGACGAAAATGAGGTCCGTTTACACTCTAGCGGTCGCAATTTTTATTTAATCGTCACCATACTCGGTATTTAATCGTTTTATGTAAAAAGAATGATCAAGTTCGTTAACGGCTAAAATCGGAACAGTGGGAGGGGGATTTAGAGGGGGGAATTTTGAATATTATATTCAAAATATCTCCGTTACTATACGTAGGATCGAAAAATTGTATATAACCAATTTTATTTATTCTCTATCTTGAATATTAACCGAGATATTTGCATTTTTATTAAGTGTAACGGACGAGCTATTATTAGGTTGCTTCTAATCGTTCCCGCCGAAAGCTAGTTCGGCCGTTTCCGTAACTGTTCGGCACTCGTATGGAGATTTCTCTATTGTATAACTTGACATGGGAAATCTGCTTAGTTTATGCCGCCTCTGCGTGACGGACTTTTTTAAGTTGCGTTTCTATTTGATTTGTCCACTGTGAAGTTGGGTTTACAATATTTTTTGCAATAATTCAAAGTAATGCTGGTTTATGAATTTCGAAATTCAGGCTTTACATATCCAGCCTCAACTAGTATCTATTTCCCATTAAATGAGAATTTCTTTATAGATCTGCTAACTTTTGTTTTATGTGTATTAAGGGGAATGAATATTTTACACGCCCTCTAAGTAATGCGCCAACAGGAGCAGGTTTCAACTTTGAAGGTAAAATATATTCATGAGCACGTGTGTTATTTATTGACGTCCACTTTTAATTCAGCTGTCTAGGATAACCAACAGGCTGAGATCGAAGTGTGTAATTCAATCTATATATTTCCACAGGAAACCATATTTAATATATCCTGTCAACGATGACTAACACACTCAGTAGGTTAAAGAATGATTGAACTGACGCGGGACTTCAAGATTAATTTCACTAACAGAAACAGCTCGTATTAAAGAATATATCATAACGATTAATCTAAAAATAAAATAAAATAAAAACTTGACAGCTTCTTCTCAGATCAAATAAATTGAAGGCTACCTTTATAAATGACACACCATAGAGTAAACACACTAACAGGCAATAGAATGATATTTCCTAATAGGTCTCTTTTCAGATATGCTTATTTTTCTGTTTTGCTGGTATAGACATATACTTCATATTTCATAAAAAAATCTTTTATAGAATTGTTGTCACACCTGTCGGTGGAGACCGTCGTCACTGGCTGGTGGCCGAGTACAGCTGGCAAGAGCTTTCGATCGGCACCATCTTCAAGCCCATCAAAAAGTTGTACTGAATTTGATGTCCGTTGGTCAGTGGGTTTAAAGAGTCTGGTCACTGTATTAGTTTGTTTACATTATTGGTGTGTCCATGGCTGTTTATTTACTTCTAAATCTGTACTGACCTCTTAAACGGAATAACAAACGGAAAACGCCAACTGACGGACACACGCTGGAGTATCAACAGACGAAGCGACGACGTACGTAGAACAAGATTCCTCTTAATTATGTGATATCAATCTTGATTTATACCAAGAATTGTACACGTATCACGTTATACCTTTATCTACATATTAGCCAAGCCAACACACAAACAAAAACACTAGAAACGTAAACTACCCTACACGGATGAGGACAACGACCCACCACACTTTTTACAGAGTGTTATAGAATTTTATAGAACTGTTAGTTCTATGTCTCAGAGAACATCAATGATAGCGGTATAAAAAAAATCCTTTATAAAATTCTGGTACAGAGGTCTGTATAAAATCCTAAAAAAACAATGAGTTTTCCGTGCAATAGGGTAAGGCAGCGTAACGTGATATTAATTTTCATTTATCGGCGGACATGTTGTTTTAAAATGAGGCTAACTCACTGATTAATAACCCAATAAATTAGCGCCCTCTCTTTAATTAGGCGCGAAATCCTAGAACTGGGGCTCTCATTAGCTGAATAAACCCCCCAGAGAACGGAAAACATCTTATTAAGGCTCTACGAGACACTCCCAGCACCTCGACACCAAGCTATTGTAGAAATATAAATACTTGTGACACTCTAACGACCCCAATTTGTTTTAAAGATGGTAAAGAGAAAAAAAAAAAGTCCATCACGCAGGGGCTGTGTAAACTAAGCAGATTTCCTTCTTGAAGTTTAACAATAGATAAATCTATATACTGATATCACAACACAACCGTGAATATTAAGTGAATAAATACAAGCGGTAGTAATAAATCTTTCCTCTCCCAACGAGACGCCTCTGAAAATTAAACGAACAGGTTTGTTAACCTCTCACCCGAAAGAAAAACTTACTGAAATATATCAGAATATAATATATTAATTCTGTTGAAAACTGTTTACTACGTCTACTACTATAATTTACAATGAATCAGAATAATTTTTATCTCAAGCAATCAAATTTTAGTAGTCAAAGAACTTAGAACGGGGGGGGGGGGTTGATAACTAGAACATATTTGCATGGATCTCGTATAATAAAGGTCTCTTGAAAACAATATTTGGTATTTAAGCTTCAAATAATGTGGTTTATTATATAACAGAGTATTATTTATGTAACATGAGTAGAAGTGGGGGTTTGCTGAAGGCTGAAAACTGAAAAATGCAAATATCACGGTTAATACAAAACAATAATTTTATATAACAATATTTATAGTAAATTTAATTTTCAATAAGATTGGTTTTATACAATTTTTCGATCCGACGTATATTAACAGAGGTAATTCGAATTTTCGAAATTCCTCCCTTTTAAACCCCCTTCCCTCTAGTCCGATTTCAGCCGTTAACGAAATTGATCTTTCTTTTTACATAAAACGACTAAATCTGCTGAAATGCCCGTTTTGCAGGTACTACCAAAACTTTGCCAACTATCCTTATACAAGAATGAAACACACAAATAAGTTCGCACATTCTATTCTCAAGGGGTGTAATTTAAGCTAGACATGAGATGTTTAGTGATACTTCGTAATAGTCAATAGACAGCACATAATTTTTAAAAAAATCACGAACATAGTATTTATATTCCTTTATTCAAATCAGAATTGAAATTTTGCCAAAATATGGTCTTCATCATTTATATATAATTTCCATTTTAGCAAATTTCTTATTTAATTTTGTTTACAGATTTTTTTGTTTTTAATGAATGCCTCATTGTTATTTAGTAAATTCTGTTCAAAACATTTCTTGTAACTGAAATGCTAGTAGGTTTATTTTGCCTTATCCTCCACTTCTACTCATTCAAATTCTACAAGAAGGTTCATGGTGCAATATGCAATGAAAGGTCTTATTTTCAACAAAAACATCACCACTTTTCTTTTTGAGCTTCAATTTAATGAGGAACATAGAACTAAACAATATTAGTGAAAGCTATCTGACGTCTATGAGTATGTGTGAGACTGAACGGCAAATTTGAGAGAGATACTTTTATTGTGACCAAGTGCCTTTACTCGCATTAGGGTTTCTGGAATTATATCAAAGATGTAAAGTATCCACGAATTGCAAATGGAAAGTCTTCTTAACTATCGCAGAAACTACGTGGTGAATTTTTCATTGTTCGGTTTGCCAATTCGCTTAAACAAATTAGGTGGAAATGTGCTCCCTGGGCTTCATACAATGTCTATGGTATCATCGTTAATCTGATAAGCTTAGTAAGAATTCTGAGGGACAGATACGAGAAAGGATGTTTTAAGAAATATTTCCTCCAAGACTTTTGAAATTTCATTTATTGTAATGTTATTATTTAACTTCTTTATGTAATGAAATTGTATTTTTCTTAGTTTTATTCCGTTTTAGCAAATTTTCTATAAGAGAATTTCTTCGTCATGCGATTATTGAATTGCAAATGCACACTTATAATATATACATACAAGACGTGGCAGTTTTAGTGTATTTATTATCAAAATCGATATTTTATCATTTCAGGCATTACTGGAAACCGGGATGTGTATTATTTGGCTTAATGGGACCATGAGAAGGACAAATTTAGAGAAAATTAATCCTGTAGAATCGTAAATGTCAGTGATAATATGCGTCACACGAAAAGTGCTTTTTAGCCAAGTTGTTGTACATTGGATGTACTAAAACAATAGTTTTAGTAACTTGAATTTTAAAACATCTAATTGAATTTTTCATTTTTAAGTTTCAGTAAAACTCCATTTCAATACACACGATTTTATCATCATTCTAGCATATTACTAAATATCTCAATCTACATACAGGTTAAAATTAAAGTATTTTTGAAACATTTTTTTCACTAAGGATTCTTTCATATTTGAGTGAAGGACCCACTAAAGTCTGATGCGTGTCATTTAGCTAGAAGAAATTAAGATTGGAAGGTTTCACTTGGTAGATTGTTTTAACATGCCAGATATTGTTATTCCCACGAGTTCTAATTTCCACCCAGTTCCTATGATAATTCTAACTGATAATCTTAACTGAAACGCACCAAGAACACAGCACGCACTCTAGAACCAGTCTGTAGCACAGCTCATCCATATACTGAACACCTGAAAGTGCATCAACTTTTACCATCCCAATAGCGGAAAGGAGTAATAATCCTCACCTCACCATCAACTCTGGCTTCCTTCCTGGAAGCTATCAGCCACACATCTTGATCTCGTGTTGATATCTCTCACAGGTCATTAAGAGGAAGGAAATTCTGGAAAAGGTTATGCGAGAAAGAAATCTCTTCCCGAGTATAGAGGTTTCCGACCGAAGCACGCTCCTTCTGTCCTCAGCAAATCCAATTCCACGCTACGCCTAGTCACATCGAAACCGTCCTAATAGCTTTACCTAATTGTACCAAGGTATTAGATTAAATCGGCCACGATATCCTCCTTCTTAACTTCAATTCCACAACTGTCCCGAACAGTCGTATAACCTAATACATTTCTACATCCTTGCGTACGCCACCAACATGAGGGGTGGTTAGGGGTGGTACAACATGAGGTTTAGGATTCTTTGCTCCTATCCCTTCTTGATTCCCACGAGGGACCATAGCAAACTTCAAGAATTTCCATATACACCTCGGATATCAAGAGATGTCTACATGAAAGATAAATATCTACGCATAGGAAAACAATATTGCCATTTATGGCTTCCCACATCGAGATACCAGGATGTCTTCGATTTCCTACAATCAATCAAAATCCAAATTAACCCGTTCAAGGCCTTCGTTCTAATCATTTCCTCAAATCTAACCCCGGGTCAGACTGAAAATCTACAGTGACTGAAAGCCGTGCTATAAAGGCTTCCTCCTTAAATTCTTCACAACACATCATTCCGAAGCTTGCGATCGTTTCAGAATGGTGTAACTTGAAACCTATGCTTGGAAGTGCGGATTACATCCGGATTTAAGAAACGCATAAACTGTATAAGCCTTAATATACAATACTCCTGAGCATTCCACACCCCATATATTTTCATCTCGATACATGTTTGATCCTATATTTTCTTCTTTGAGAATCGGCAAGGCACTATGTGTCGCGCCATTCCCTCGAATGATGTTATTTCTGAACCGAAATTCCTCACGCCTATTAAGTCAGAACCTCATTTTCTCTCTATAACAAACATATTTTCCTTCTATTTCTGATCTTCTCTTCGCCTCTCCCTTTAATCTATTTTCTTCTGTCAACAATCCACAGGATATAACAGCTATCCTAACAAATTTCCCAATTATCTTTCAATTTATCCCATGTCTCAACCACCCCAGATACAATTATAATGAGAGTTCCTCACTGAAAAGGGTTTGAGGATTATTATTTATTATTGATTGAATAATAAATAATATGATTGTAATATTATTATTATTCTACTATAATGGAATATTATTTCCGCTGTTATAGCATAATGGGCTATTATCGGTGGATCCCGTACCACAGGCTGTTTGTTTTATTTTAATTTAGATTCACTGGTTTGCCGTTTCTTAAGAAAAAAGAAATGTCATTCTCACCCGCGTTTCCTTACACAGGTCTAACTGCAAAGAGGAACTCTGTGGCGAAGTGTTCTAGTACCCACACAGTATCTTATTTTCCAAGATTCTCAACAAAAGCTTTCATTCTAATTTGAACAAAAAATACTGTACAGTACTAAAAAGAAATATAATAATACTCTTAGTTTATAAACATTTAGGAGACAGGCAGTGTTAAACTAAAAGATAGATCAAGTGTATTATAAACTTTCTAGTGTGAGAAACCAATAACATGAATACCTAATTAATTTAATTCATCTCCGATATTCGTGGAGGGAGGGGGATACATGGCATTGTTTATTTTGAATGGATTCGTCCCATCTGTTCTTGTGACCCGGTTTGCAGCCTAAATCAATAACTCTAACTGAGCATCTCTACAATAAAGAGACCAATCATATCATTAAAGGATTCGGAAAAGAGCTAAAAATATATCCAGTACTGCAACTATTTTTTCCACTTTAAAACTGTCTTCTGATAAATTTTCGGGAGCCTAAGAACTGCACTGTTCGTGAAGGAATGGAAAAATGGAAAGCGCAGAGCTAAAAAATAAATATATATTCTCCTTCAGTACATTCTCACTCACACATTGTCAGTGAGGCTACCCTAATATATATATATATATATATATATATATATATATATATATATATATATATATTAATATAGTATATAAGTCAATCTGTAGAGAAGTTTAGAAAGGGAATCAATTTTAATTTATAATAAAACACATTATTAAACCGTTTCTTATCAAATTAACTGATTTGGTTGATGAAGACCTTTTGATTTCCAGTCTTGTTTTTTAAGTTCTATTTTGTTTTTTGAGTTTCATTTCCAGTTCCGTTTTGTGTGGCGTTTCTATTTCTCTCCCATCTCTGTTTTTCGTGTGTTCTCTCTGATTTGTGATCCTTTTGTGTTCTGTGTTCCTTTCCTGGTCTGTGTTCCTTTTACGTTTTGTGTTCCTCATCTGTTTTGTTTTTTACCTTTTCTGTTTTGTGTTCCAATTCTGTTTTGATTAATTTTGTTATTTTGTTTTGTATTGTTTTGTTTTGTTTAGTTTTTTAAGTTACGAAGCGTTTTTTTAGAGCAACATCGCCAAAGTAGCGAAGATCCAATAAATAAATAAATAAATGATGAAGACGTTAAATGTTAATTCTCATTTATATGAAACCAATTATGCGCATGACCTTTGCACTTCCAATAGACAATTATAAGTAACCTGTTATGCCAAATAACAGTAAACTTTAACTCTAATTTCGTATACTAATTATAAAAGGACGACATTTTAGATTTAATTTTGGAATTCAGCATTTTGAGGACAACTTCAAATGGGTTTTATCCAGACAGATAATCTACTAAAAAATAACATTTTACCACCATTGCAAGTAGTAATAATTTATTACAGTTAAGTATAAGAATCGTTTTTCTGGGCTTGTAAATGATCGGAAGCCGAGGCACGAAAAATGTTAGCAGCTAATTAATTCAGAGAACCACTGAGCTCAATTGAGGGCTTGATTTGGGGAATCAATTCTTTTAAGGCTTCCATTGATTGCCTCTCTATTGATTATCAATTATCCAAGTTCTGATTTGAGAACTTAATTATACATGATAATAGTTCATTAGCTTCACCATTTCCGTAAATTGATAACACTAGGATAGATCAAGGTAATCAATAGATGAAATGGGATAATCTTAGGTATATTAGACAAATAATTATTTACTCATAATTGAACCTTATTTTTAAAATTTTATTTAATCTATAAAATCAGAAATTCTTTCCATTACGGCCAGATTCATTTAGTATTTATTTCGCTTGATCTCAAGAGGGGCGGTTCTTTGATAAACGAAATAGCAGGAGATTTATTTTTTTCTCGCGACTTCAAACTAAACACAATCAGAAAAATCATGCTGGAAGATTATTGGAAGGAAAATAATTTAAAGAAAATCGTGCAACAGTGAACATGGAAACAATTACTCCATTTTCACACGCATTACCGGGCTGGATTGAGAACGCACAAAGAATTCTGGATAAGGATTAGCTTTTTTCCGTTTACTTATTCTATTCTGTTTAGCCTAAGGCTATGACATTTCCTGACTAGGAACATTGCACTATTTGATTCTCAGATAGTTTCTCTGATATTTTTTGTAAAAATCACTCGTGAGCTAACTTTTGCCAATATGAGTATTACACCATCCCAAACATGAGTATTAGTTTTCAAAAAGTGTTTGTATTTAGAAATACATTTCTAGTTCCTATGAATGTATATTACATTTGTTAGGATGCCCCTACATCGTGCACTCCATGTTCATCCAGAGAGGCATAAGTTAAACTTATATACAGTCCTGTGAAAAAATATAAACTCAACTTATAAAATCGAAGTATTTATGAAATTTAAAAATTAACTAATCGCACAATAATGTTTCTAGATATGTTTTGATGTCGTTAGATTGGCAAGAAGTTTGAAATGACATTTGATCTGTTTGGTAATTTACAGTCATCATATTATGTACACAAACCATGTTTTGACCTGTGAATAAGTATAACTCAAAGTTTGTTTTCAATTGTCAGGAGTATTAAAGGATTATTATCACCTCAGTTTTCTCTCAACTTCTGAAGGGAGAGTACGT
>CM032232.1:48245000-48430000 GCA_019009955.1 Riptortus pedestris | reverse complement strand
GAGAAAATCATCAGTTTTTCTGCAATACCTTGTTGACGGACGAAAGTACCTTTTGTAGACTGGGGAAGTGAATCGTCATAACTTCCGTCATTGGTCTGAAAGAAATTCGCGATGGGTTCATTATGCTGACCAGCAGAAGTAATAAGAATTAATAAGTTTAGAGTTAATGTTTGGTGCAGAATCTTCCAGGGAAGACATTTATTTGTTATTACTTTTTAATGAAACATTAAATGGCACAATCTTCAACCCCTTCCTAAATGAAGAATTCCTAAATTTAATAGAAGACATACACCTGATGCAAAGAAGTGATATGTGGCTGCAGCTTGATCACTGTTCGGTGAACAATAAGAGAAAAGAGAAATGTTTCCCCAACGCTGTATCAGCCATCCAGATCACCCGATCTGACAATAATGGATGATTTTTGTATGAGGAGGGTCAAACACATCTTGCCAAACATCATTTTCGAACATTTGTAAATACTACCTGTAAGAATTGTGGTACAAAAAAGACTGGTTTCTGTTTTAGCAGATTTCCCTGAAGGGAAATCAGCTATTGAGGTCGTACTCATGACACGATTTTCGAAAATTTTCTTCAAATGTCCATCGATCCTACCCAGGAGATGACGAAAATGAGGTCCGTTCAAAATTATATATATATATATATATATATATATATATATATATATATATATATATATATATATATTTGTCTGTTAACGCTCTAGCGGTCGCAATTTTTGTTTGATCGTTATGAAACTCGATATTTAACCGTTTTATGTAAAAAGACAGATCAAGTTCGTTAATGGCTGAAATCGGACCAGAGGGAGGGGGGGGGTTTAAAGGGGGAGGATTTTCGAAAATTCAAAATATCTCCGTTATTATGCATCGGATCGAAATTTGTACAGAACCAATCTTATTGCAAATTAAATTTACTATAAATATTGTTATATACATTTATTCTCTATCTTGAATATTAACCGAGATATTTGCATTTTTATGAAGTCTGTGGTGGGGTATAGTTCGGATTATGTCGGCCATCTTCGTCATTTCTCGGCTCAGGCGGAAGCTTCTTCTAACCTGGCGTTTTTAACCTTACCTTCCTTACTTTGTGAGATTTATGCAAATACGTTCTGTTCATCCGCCCCCCCCCCTTCTTTAGTTCTTGGACTACTAAAATTTGAGTTATTAAAATATAAATTATTCTTACAATTCAGAAGCCGTTTTAGTTGGGTATTTATTTTAATTAACTGAAAGATTTCTCATTATCTAATCACGGTGGTATTGTGTTACCAGTATGCAGATTTCTCTATTGTAAAACTTCACGTGGGAAATCTGCTTAGTTTACGCAGCCCCTGCGTGACGGACTTTTTTATATGAAACTTTGCAGATGGAATAATGTATTACTTTTAGAAATAATTACTAATTAATTCGTTTAAAATAAATTGATTCTAAGAGCGTTTTTTGAAGTAAACATTTCTTAGATTCATTCAAGAATACTTTGCGTTATTTCCACCTAAATTTTTTTTTATTTATTTCAGAATCCTTTTCTTTTTCCCTTAGTCTGTTTTCAAAGATAATGTTGTTGCTGTATTTTTCAAAATGAGCACTGTTTCTGAGATAAATGATCATTTTTGGCATCCTAAGGCTAAGTTAAATAGATAATTTGACCATTTGACTATTTGATTTGGTTACCAATATAAAGTCATTTTAGAGTTTGATATTTTACAAGTATCTGCCATAAAAAATATGACATTCCATTAGCAATTCCAAAGTTTTGTTAGCTAGAGAAGTTATGGAGAAGGTTATGAGGTTGAACATGGACTGAAAAGATTCTTCAGGGGTCACAATTATGGCACACCAAGTCTCATTACTTAGATAGAAATAGAAAACAGAATATCAATACATGATGTATAATTGCATCAAATAAAAAATCTGAAATATTTACGGAATTTATTTACTTGGTACCCTTTCCAAACGGACAGGAAATCTTTTTTTTAAACTTTATTCTTTGAATTTGATCAGATCATAGTGAAAGAGCCATCTCTCTGCAGCTTAGATAAATTGACTAGTGATAATGAACCATTATGAGTGTACAAGCTATAACTTTAAATTGCCACCCACCCTAATAACATTGGCCAATGAGAATCAAGATAAAGGGGATTAACTAGCAATAATCTATATCGTGTCCTGCATTATTAATGAGACATTCCTGTTAGTACGTAGTGCTTGCTCAATTACAGTATTCAACCTGTTTATTAACTTCAAACATTTTGTTATATTTGTACTAATTAAATCTAATATACAAAATCCAAATAACAACTGTGTATAAATATGAGTGCAAGCGTTGTTTCATAGTGATAATGTTGCTGAAGTTAGTCGCAGCTGGAGACCAATTTGTAAGCTAATGACAGAAAGGGCATCGGTGCTAATCAATAAGTAAATATCATTATCAGGGATTGACTTAATTAACCAATATCAGCTCTAGTAAACTATTAATCAGCACTCAATAGTGTTTGATTGTTCCTCAGCTCATCTATTCAAATAATGCCCCAATGTTGGTTCATGTTAACTCAAGCAAATTTCATTTATGGAAATCACCTTCGATTTTGTAATCATGACGGAACTCTTCAAAACCAATTTGTAAATGCCAATGGAAAGTAACAAACAGATGAGAAAAAATCCTCACGCATGTGCAGTGTAAGCATAGCAGATTTCCCATCGTGCGCAGTGATACTCAGGTTGATATCAATAATGGAATAAACAGAGCATATTATCATTATTGTATATTTATATTTTTCGTTTCATTGTTCAGCTCTGAAGAAGAGAACCAACGGTTGTCCGAAACTGTCAGCAAATAAAAAATCCTCTAAAAGAAGAATTTAGAAAACTTTATTAGCCGAAACCCAACTATCTCCTACTACTTTGAATTATAATAACGGGTAACAACAAAACTAATTGATATAGAAGATTACATTTTCAACAAAATTGGTTCTTTATCATTTTCCTTTCTGATTCATATTGAGAGGAATATTTCGTATTTTTGGCTTTCTTTTCTCCAAAGCCCCTTCCTATTCTTTGTTTTAAATAGTAATACGTCGTATTTAAACTCGAGGTGAGATGTTTCTTGATACATTGCCGAATTCTAAATATGGGGTGAGTTAGTGTTCATTTTGAAATTTAAAATACTTAATTAGAAATATTTTGTCGAGTAAATATATCGAGCGATAGATAGGAAACCCTACCGCTATAGCCTTATAGTGATTAATATGTATACCATCTAGTATTTTGACATCATTTGTTATTTACACTTCACACATTTGTACAGTTGGAAAACTACGGGTATATTTTCTAGCTATAAAGTATGAATATGTTGTTGTCGGTTTTTATATTGTTATTTGTTATTCCTTCTATATTATTGGAGTGGTTTCTAATGGCCGAAAGAAATACACTAAATAGTAGGTTTTTGTGTTTAGCCTAATTCTTTTTTCTATTGTTTAATGTAATATTAAGGCCAACTACACTTGATATTTAAACCGGGGATGAGCAACACGTGGCCCATTAAACATGTTTAGGCGGTCCGCTAAGCATTTCTAAAATTGAATTAATTTTATCGAATTTCTCCCATCAATATATTCTTATAAAATTAATATCAAAAAGATAATATTAGAGTTTTTGTATTCTAAATTAGGTTTTCCTACAATTCTTTATAATTTTCAAATTTTTAATCCATAGCTTGTCGGAATAACAAACAAAAAACGGAAGGTTGCAGACGAGCACAGACATTTCGAAGGAAAGTGTAAATTTGATTATATTTTCACTTTAGTCAAAGATAAAGCTGTATGTTTAATATGCTCCGAGACTGTGTCGACATTAAAAGAATATATTACATAAAAAGGCATTACGTTCCAAACATGAAACACAATATAAAAACTTGACAGGTGAAATCCGGATAGATAAGTTTGATCAAATAGAGAAAAATTTGGGGTAACAACAGATTATTTTTAAAAACCAAGCCTTTTAACAAATACGGAAAAAAGGACTAATTGTTTTGTCATTCAAATACTGGCAAAAAAAAATGTGACCCTTTTTGGATCGAAAGATGATAAAAGAATGTTTGACAGCTGTTGCAGAAGTTTCATTTCCTGATAAAATAAATATTATTTCAAACATTAGTTTACCATTATTCACCATTGAACTGCATGGAGAATTTAAGACTTGTCGGAGAACATAGCAACAAAATTCAAATACTGTTCTTTGGCACTTGATGAGAGTTGCGATATGTTGGATTCAGCCAACTGGCCATATTTCTACGTGGTAATGACACCAAATTTAATATTACCGAAGAATTGTATTCACTGATTTCAATGAAAAGCATTAAAATCAGTGAACACAACCAGTTATACAACTGGCAAAGACCTGTACGATGAACTAAAGCCTGTGTTGGAATATTTTTCAATTTTATTAAAAAAGATTCTTAGTATATCGACAGATGGAGCACGAACAATGTCAAGCATGGAGGTAGGAGTGTCAGGAAGCCTATTTCAAGATATTAAGAAGGTCATGGGAAGGGAAATATTCGTTAACCACTGCATAATTCACCAGGAAAAGGTTGAGATTGCCAAAGGTCACCACCTTGGGCTTTTAGTACCAATAATTAAACTAATCAATTTTATAAAGTAGCGTGCGTTAAATCCCTGTGAAATTAAAGAATTCCTGAATGATTTATAAACTGAATATGGTGACGTAGTTTTAATACCTAAGTACGTTGAATTAGTAGAGGTGCAATGCTGAAAAGACTATACAACTCAAAAAGCGAAATAAAATTGTTCTTGGTTATGAAGGGATTGATATGTCTTTCCTCATTTTGGTAATAAAGAATGAATGTGCGATTTTGGGTTTGTTATCGACTTGACTCAGCATCTCAATGGTCTTAATGTGGAACTTCGAGGCAAAGGACAGTTTATTCACAATTTGTATGATAAATTTCAGGCCTTTGAGCGAAAAGTATAATTGGGGAAACAGCATCATTTGCAGAATAATGTGTTTCACTTTCCACATTTAGAAAAAGAAAACGTTTCTACTTATCAAAAAGAACGCACAATACACAGACATTTTAATCAACGAATTTCAATTGCTATTCCAAATCTTCAAAACTAAGAAGACAGCAGTTTCCATGAAAATGTTTTCCTCGCCATTTAATACCGATGTGGATACCGTTTCCGAAGACTTTCAAATGGAAGTGATTACCACTCCGAATAATACAGTTTTTTGGGGCTCAGGTTGGACATGCGAGTTAAAGCGTTGACCTTTATCTCGCATGGCGAGCCTAGAGTGGCGAGTTCGATTCTTGCCTGGGCAAAGGAAATTATTTAGTGACGAAATTCATTAAATAACGTCCTAAAATCCCACCCTGGCTAGAAAAGGGTGGTAACCTGTAGATAACCCGTCCCGATTAGCCTTAGTTGCAAAAAGTGGACGTTAATAAATAATAATACAGTTTTAAAAAAATGTATTTTTCTTAGTAGACATCGAAATATTATATATCGTATGTGAGCCCTGAGAAATTTCCGCTTTTGACGAAAAGTGCAAAGCAAATGTTGTCTCTGTTCGGAAGTACGTATTTTTTGGAAGAATTATTTTTGACCATGAAATTAATCAAAAATTATCACCGATCAAGAGTGATTAGAAAGCTGCGTACGTGTAGCTACTTCATCAATTCCGGCTTATATTGATCAGCCTATATCGAAAAAACAGTGCCAAATTTCTCTTTCCAATTTCAAGTAAATGTGTGTTTCTGTTCTTTTCTTGTTTGCTTTTATTTTGCATTAAAATTTGTATATGAAATCTTAACATTTTTGTTCCTAATGTTTATTATAAGTAAAGTTTTGTAAATTATTAAAAAGTTTTACTTTATGTACGGCGTGCCAAAAAAACCAAATTGGCTCGTTGATTAAGAAGGTTGCTCACTCCTGATTTAAACCATCATAATCATGGGAGAGAATAAAAGCGTAATTACACTCTTTATTCATGTTGTACTGTTACTGACTAGTATCATCTTTCTTCTACTAAGGATAATTGGGGTGGGTTGTCTACAAGTCACTACTACTCTTTTCTTGCCAAGGTGGGACTAAGTATTTTATTTAATGAGCTCGTCACAAAATAAATTCGTATTGCCCACATCGGAATCGAATCCATGGTGCACATGTCTAACCTGAGCCCCCTTCATGTTGTATAACCTACATATTAGTAATGTGGGAGTCCAATACGGTTGACACAAGTACAGACAACCATATGTTTTTACGCCTTTGACGAAACATCGGGACCTTTACCATATGGTTTATTGTCAGTATATCCCGAGAATATTCAAGACGTTTATAGTCACACACAATTGTTATTCTTCAGTCACTTTAAAGGAAACAGACATCAAAGGATACTGTTTGACGGCGGTTCATTGACGGCTTCGAAAAGGTTACTGTTGGATTAATGGAAATGGATTGCAAATTGGAAGGAGTTAGTTTTTTCTTGGTGCCGGCTTTCGTCGGAGATGAAACGCCTGGGAAGGAAGAAGAGATAGAAGAGACGAGAGAGCGGAGGCTCGAGAAAGCCCGAGAGCGACAGAGACGGAGGAGGCTTAACATTGACGTGCGAGCAATAGAGCAGATAAAGAACGCCGCTGCCCGAAGGAGGGCCCGAGAAGACGCCGAATACAGAGCCAGGGAGAGAGAGAGGGACAGGATCCGGAGGAGGCAGAAGAGGATGAACGAAGCATACAGGGAGAGAGAGCGGGAACGCGAAAGGGTGCGAAGGAGGAAGATAAGAGAAACCCAGAGAGTCATAAGGGAATCTATGAGTTTCGCCACGCATTTCCTACTCTCAAACAGGGCTCAAAGTTTTGCCCATTATCTTATATAGACCGTCATATCGCAACCGTTATCAATAACCTAACACATGTTTTATGCCAGAGGTAATGTTTGCATTATCCATCGATTTTCTTTTACTATTATTTGTTAATAAACTCCAATTATTCTGAAATGCATTTCCTTTTAAATACGATATTTACTCTTAAGTTCAAAGTGAGGGCTGCAAAGCTAATCAAGAGATTATATTTTATTAATTTTTTAGGAAGTGATGCGATATGGCAGAAATAAATAAAAATATGCGAAACAGTAAGAAAAATAAACACCACTATAAAAATAAGTACATCACACAGGAGCTGCGCAAACTACGCAGATTTGTCATGAGTGCCACCTATGTGCATTTAACTGAAAAACTATAAGTTCAATGAGAATAATATTTAGTATTTATGCTTCAAATGATAGGTTTCATAACATAACAGTTTATTGATAATTTGACTTGAGCAGGAGTATGGGTTTACTGTTGGCCGAAAACTATGAAATGAAAGTACCTCGGCTAATAATCAAAATAGTAAAAAAATGCTCATAAAATTATGTATAGAGCATGACATTTGCAACAAGATTGTTTCTATACACTTTTTCAATAATAAACATAATAACGGTGATATTTAGAATTTTGGAAATTCCTTCCCTCTAATCCCCCCCCCCGCCCACTGGTCGGATTTCAGCCATTAACGAACTTCATCACATATATATATAAGTCACCCAACCTCCCAGTGCTGAACAGATAGATAGAAATATTCTTAAAAGGAAAGAAAAACAATTACTGAAATATTTTCGAATATAATAATTTTATATATATTATTAATATAATTAATTGTTATATAATAATTATTATTGTAATTTATAATGAATCAGACCTCATTTTCGTCATCTACCGTAACCGCCTTAACTGTAGTTTTAATTTGTCTAAGTTTGTTGTTAATAACCTGTCCTGTTGCAATACTTGTAGTATGTTGGTATAAACGGAGTTCTGCAGATCGCCCGAAGTTATTTTTATAATATCAGTATTGATGGTTTTTGTCGTTAGTTTCGTGAGCATAACTAAGAAAAAAATAATTTAAGTGAAACATTATTCGAGTTATGTTTTGTAAGAATTGATAACCGGTTTCTTTAATGCACTGAATAGAAAAAACGCAAGGTCTTTTACGGCATAAAACATATCGCCTGGGTATAATTTCTAAGTCACTACTAAGAGTTAGCAGTAGTAGTAGGAGAGAGTCCTAGCAGCAACTGGGCTTTTATTACAATTTCCATCCTGGAGCTAGAGTACTCAAATTCCAACCCCTAGTTCTGCCAAGTCCCCTCCCCCTCAGAACGCTCTGTCATCTCTGTCAGGGACTTCCCATCCTTCTCGCTCCACCTGGTCCACTATACATTAATTTCAGGATATCCTGGAAGCCTTCATACTTTTGATGTCCTCTAATCTGCACATTAGTATAGATAATATCGGGGTGGCTATATAATTCAACAATTCTCTATCTGTCCCTTTGCATAAACCTACTTAAATACTGTTACGTTTTTATTACCAAAACCAGTAATAAACGTTGTTAATAAGAGTTCTTTTTGGATTGCAAAATTAAATACTCTCAAGTTTCACAGTTTCTATCACTGCACAATTTATTTAACAAAGCTCAATTCACTTGGATAATTATTCTTAATTACTAATCAGAATTTGCACTGATAGCGTCACTGTTCTTCAGATTACACAGTCCAATAATTCACTCACGTTCACTGAAATTCACAAAAGACGGCACTGAACTGTCTTAAACACGGCACTATAATGTTACTTACAGTCACGGCACAACACTGTTCTTCTTATAAAAACACTTTACCGCACTGCACTAAATCACACTGAAGCACTGATGTGAACATCAAGCCAGGTGAGAATAAAACTGACTTCTCGCGACTGACCCGTTCTTTATATAGGTCATCGGCATACATCAAAGGGGAATTGTCTGGTTCCTTCGACGCTGGCCTGGATGAGTCTAGTAGGGCCTCGACTCTCTGTCGGCTTCTTTGATATATCTCGCACTTCCCAAATACACAACTCTCTCTCTCTGAAGGATTATTCATGTATTTAATTTTCGCAACACTACGTATTGTAATTTTGGAAGAAATCTTAATTTCATATGTTTTATTTCCTGGTAGAATGCCGAAAACGACAACACCAGGACTTCCCCTACGACTTAACAGAACTTTTGACGGAAGGCAGCCCATACATTAACAACATATTCTCATAGCTACTTTAAAATTCAATTGTACGACAAAATTTAACATACAAATTAAGTGTGTGGCGTGCAACAAGGTTTGAAATTATATGTATTAATTGTATTCTATTGTACACATGTATATGTTTACCCCGAAGGAGGAAATTACGACAATCATTATGAAAAGGTTCCATTTTCAGCCATTCATTTCCTATTGATCATCCACCAACTATGGCCATCACCAATTCATTGTTTTGTGGTATTTGTTATTGTTACTTGTAATCTATTTTACTTTTTTTATTTAACTTTATACAATTTTTGACTTTTGAGAAGGCAAATCATCTTTGATGTGATGTACATAAATAAATAATAAATTTCCTGGAAATAGTATTTATAGGAGTGGGATTTACTTATCGTAAAAAATACCAATACAGGAAGGCATAGAAAATATTTGAACAAAAATGAGGTTTAATTTTTGTATATAAAGGAAGACATAGTTTTTCTATTTGGCTAATAAAATCAAGGATATTTACTCATCACACAAAGATATTGTTATACGCTGACGACATAGTGTTATACACTGCAGCAAGCAATACAGACGATGCGAAAAATGACATGCAAGCATCACTGGATATAACCAGTAAGTGGTTTAATGACATGGGCTTCACGATTTCCTTGAATAAGACAAAATCAATATTGTTCAATAAATCAAAAAACCCGAGTATCCCAGCCTTAATGATTTCCAAATTTCTTCTCAAAAGGATGTCAAATTTTTAGGTATGATCTTTGATCAACGCCTAACATGGATTCCTCACCTAAAATACGTTAAAAATAAGTGCAATTAAACATACTGAGAACAATATCGAGCATGGAATGGGGAGCATATCGACTATCTCTTCTAAAGCTCTATAAAAGTCTGGTAAGATCACTTTTGGATTATGGGTGCATCATTTATTCTACAGCTCAATCACGGGTTTTGCGAATGATTGATTCTGTTCACTACAGTGATTTGAGAATGATATCTGGTGCATTCAGGTCCAGCTCAGCAATAAGCTTGTGTACTGATTTTGGCGAAGCACCTTGAAATTACAGACGAGAATGGTTAGGCATAGCATATTATTTTAAAGTGTCCTCACAAATTAACCACCCAAACAGAAATTTATTATTAAATAATAATGATTACAGTCATCCTATTAAAAAAGTCATCAGGAAGTATGGATAGACAACATAAAAATTGTTCTTAACAAAACCTATCAATTGGAACCTTAGCTCTTACTCCCACCAAATATAAATTGGGAATTGAAAAAAACATAGGAAAAGTATAACCTACCAATTTATTTTTACAAATGAATTTAGTAAAATTGAGTCGTGCGAATCGTCCCCAGATTTCCATTTGTACCCAGATGGATCAAAAACTGACGGAGCTGTTGGTTCAGCTGTATGTACCAAGGATCTCTCTCCGATGTACTCCCTTCCCTCAGTAAGTAGTGTGTTTACTGCAGAACTTACGGCAATAAAAGCAGCTCTTAACTTACTGTTAATTGAGCAAAAGAATGCATTGATATGTTCTGACTCTTCCAGCAGCCTAAAGTCTATTGAAAAGATGTTTAACAAAAATCCCATCTGCTGCAGACATTCAACAGATTTTAGAAGAATTGCACAAAAAAAATGTTCATGTACAATTCTTATGGATACCAGGACATTGTGGCATTGACGGAAAGTTGACGCCTTACCCGCCAAAGCCATCGGTGAGGGCACACTACTGACAGAAGAAGTTCCGATCGCCGACGCCATCAATCATGCAAAAAAATTGGTTCTTGGTGAATGGGCATGGCAATGGCATGAACTGCGTGGCAATAATCTCCGCACTGTTAAAAATAGTGTCGTATCCTGGAATACTTCAACAATTTCTACAAGGAGGAACGAAGTATTAATATGTCGCCTCAGAATTGGCCACACAAGGCTCACACATCAGCACCTGATGAAAAAGGAAGGACCCCCAATCTGCACTGATTGTGGAGTACAGCTGACAGTTGCACACATACTTACCGAGTGTAGAAGGTATGAGAAGATCAGAAAGTCCCTTGGTATGTCAGAAGTACTGTCTGAAATACTAGGGGATGATAGCCACTCAATTAAAAAAGTCCGTCACGCAGGGGCTGCGTAAACTAAGCAGATTTCCCACGTAAAGTTTTACAATAGAGAAATCCGCCTAATAACAGCTGTAGTAGGAAGGGATCTCTAAACCTATTCACGAGGGACGAATATTTCTGGAAACGGCCACCAGAGCTCTCGGCGGAGAGTCCGGAACATGGCGGGGTTCCGTCGACCACACACAAATATCTCGGTTAATATTCAAGATACAGAATAAATGTATATAACAATATTTATAGTAAATTTAATTTACAATAAGATTGAATCTATACAATATTTCGATCCGACGCATAATAACGGAGATATTTTGAATTTTCAAAAATCCCCCCCTCTAAACCCCCTCTCCCACTGGTCCGATTTCAGCCATTAACGAACTTGATCTCTTTTTTTACGTAAAACGCTTAAATATGAAGTTTGGTAACGATCAAACAAAAATTGCGACCGCTAGAGCGTTAACAGACAAATATATATATATATATATATATATATATATATATATATATATATATATATATATATATAATTTTGAACGGACCTCATTTTCGTCATCTCCTGGGTAGGATCGATGGACATTTGAGGAAATTTTTCAAAACTCGCGTCATGAGTACGGCCTCAATAGCTGATTTCCCTTAAGGGAAATCTGCTAAAACTGATTAAGTTCATAACAATTACGGGCCTAATTAAAGAAATATAAATATAAGTTCAACATATGGGCACACAAGCCAGTAAGATAAGTATTTATACATAAAATAGATTTTAAAAAGATACTGCTGTGTTTTTGGTATTTGTGACAGGATGGCGATAGAAAAAAAAAAGGAGAGCCCATCATAGGCGAGGCTGAAGGAGGGACCACGAGTGGAACGGATCTCTTTGAAAAGAAGGACAACCGTAGGAAATGAAACTAATTTGGACCGTTGACCACCTATGCACAAATAACCCTCGCCAGTTCAGTGCCTAATGACAATAAAAATATTAAAGATATTTGCCATTGCACCTTTGCTCTAGACCTCCACTTGTAAGATTTCTCCGTTAACGAACATGGTATTAAGTTTACGAGATCGCGAGTTTAGTAATGATGGTACAAGAAATGCGGCCTTTGGAATCTAAAGAGACAAATATATATGACCATATTTAAGTGCTAGGACAGAAGGCCTAAGAGCTCAATAGCTTACTTCCCTTAAGGGAGTCTTCATTTAACATGATCTTCCCCGCCCTGTAGTTATATAATAATTATTCCCATGATTTTCCTAAATTTTGTTTAATGATCATTATTCATTACCCTTCGTGGTTAATTAAAGATTTCAACTATGCCCACTTTTATTTGCACTTCACGAGGAAGGAATTGGCTGAGTAACATTTTTAATGTTTTGAATAAATAATTTAAGTAAAGCAATGTTGGTAACACTAAAGCGGGTGATGAAGTTGTCAGGAGACTAACACAGTTGTATTAACTTATTTCTTGTGAAGTGTTGGAATTGCTTTCTACTTACATTTACTATTGTTTATAAAATGTTATGTAAATAACTAAGCTCATAATGTGTACACGAATTGGTTTTTGACAGAAAATATATACATTACAGATGATATTTAGTTATAATAAATGAACCATGATTTGAATTGTACAATGTGTGTCTAACAGTGGAGAAGGATTGATTAGGAACATATTTCCATTTATTCTTCAAAACTAAAATGTTTATTCTGTAATTCCCCTACATTTACTTGGACAATAAGAAAAAGTCCGTCACGTAGGGGCTGCGTTAACTAAGCAGATTTCCCAAATTTGCATATATCTCAAAAATTAAAAGTTCATGCTTAGTTTTCGCAGCCCCTGCTTAACGGGCTTTTCGTCATCTCTGTTGTTCATTTTTCAGGAAATCGCTTAATGAGTGGAACTTCAATACCTAATTACCCCGTCCATTAACCACCTGTTATCCAACTTTGATATTTATTGTTGTTGCAGAGATACCTGTCAAGATGGCGGGACTCGATGTCCGGTGGTAGCAGCGCGGGTTGCAGGGGAGTATGTTCGGAGATGGACCTGAGCAGGAGACCCCCGGCAGCGAGCAGAAGGCCCACCAGGGTTAAGCCTGTCCAATCGCCCCACCACCCCCCTCACTCGTCCTTCTCTCTAGTCTTCGACCCTGCGGGCAGGCTCTGCTACTACTGGTCTATGATAGTATCTATAGCCTTCCTATACAACTTCTGGGTCATCATCTACAGGTTCGCCTTCCAGGAGATCAATCGTGAGTACCACATTTTTTTTCTATTTTGAATTTGCCTTTATTAAGTCTGTGTGCACTTTGAGAGCAACAGCTCCATCTTAATTTCATCACACAAAAAAACCTTTGAATATCAAGCAACGAATAGCTTACAAATTCAACAGATACAAAAATAATTTTAAAAAATATATCACAGAAGAGGAAAACTGTCGTTTCTTAAAATCACACAGCCGAGCTATTCTACAAATAAACTGCAACAATTTAATACTAAACTACTAAATGCGACTACTGAATATGCTAATAATATCCAACTTTCATACTTAGTAACTAATTTTTGACAGAAAAAAAAACAAAAACAGATAACAACTATAGCAGATAAAGATAAAAAACAATAACAGAATAGATAAATCTAAATACTGGTAACACAACACCACCGTGAATATTAAGTGAATAAATACAAACGGTAATAAGAAATCTTTCAATTTTAATAATCCCCCTGTAGGAAGCGTCTGAAATGTAAACAAACAGGTCTTCCAACCTCTCACAGGAAATAAAACAATTACTGAAATATACCAGAGTTTTACATATTAATTATATTGAAAACTATTTACTGCATCTAGTACTGTAATTTATAATGAATCAGAATAATTTTTTTTCGCAAACTTTAATAGTCCAAGAACTTAAGACGGGAGGGGGGGGGGGGTGCATCAGATCTTATTTGCATGTATCTCGTATATCCACTGAAACTGACTTGCGCAACACTACTTTACAAAACCCTCATACTCCCTATATTATCATACGTATCCAGACTGGCTGGACATCAGCAACACACACAAAAAGAGACTACAGTCCTTCCAGAGCACAGCAATTCTGATAACGGCGAATGCTCCCTGGTTTGTTAGGAACAACCAAATCCACAGGAAATTGGAGATTGCTCCTATTTCAGTTTACGTTCAAAAACGTGTAAGGAAATATCATGCCTTCCTCATGTCAATTATGCAATACCATGCCAAGTGGATCACCCATTATAATTAAGGTACAACGACCGAAAAACGACTGCGTCCATGATTGTACCAAAATATACTAATTTTGTAACACATTGTGTATAATACTTATATACTAAACCAAAATAAATTTCCTTTCTCCTATTTTTATAGTTTGAATTTGCGTTTATTAATACAGAGTGCACATTGAGAGCAACAGCTCCATCATCATTTTATCGTACTTAAATTCTTTGAATATCAAGCAGCGAACAGCATTTCAATTAATCAACCAAACAAACCTTTACTTAGAAAAGAAAAACTAAAGTTAAAATACAATATTAAATTCATACCAAAACATAAACTCAGTTACCATTTAACACTAAACTACTAAACACAAATGTTGAAAATGCTAATAATCTCCAACGTTCAAACTTTGAGTGTAAATTTTGAAAGAAAAAACAAATAATTAAAGATAACTTAATATTAAAGTACGAACACGTAAAAACAACTATTAAAACGAGAATATTTAAGTAAAAAGCTAATAAAATGTAACATAGTAGTGAAAATAAAAAAAAATAGAATACTATAATTATTAGTTATTTTTATATGACAAAGCGTTCATGCGACAAGAAAAGAAGTTGCATAGTTACATTTTTCAGTGAGTAGGTATTTACATGTACGAGTAGATAACGATACTAAAAGAGGCAGTTGTAAAGAAAATGAAGAAAAATATTTAAAAAATGACTCAGATATTAAAACATAATTAAACTAATGTTATTGAATAATGCCTAACATAATAAGTTAAAATGAAAATGGGTTGTTTACAAGGATAACTAAAACTAAACAAATCCATTATACACTGTGAATCTAAAAGAAATTTTAACATGATATAGTTTTTTTTTCACAATTTGAGTGGTAGCAACAAAGTGTTGGTCATTAAGGAAATAGAGGATGACGAAAATAAAATTTTGCTAATTTCTCTGAACCCATTAAGAGAAACAGAAAATGTGTAAAATATATTTTTTTAATCATAAGATTATCTATAAATAATGTTCTATGAGATTTTTGATCGGATGCATTAGAACTGTGATACCGTATGACATTTTGAAATGAAGAATAGGAAAAATTTTTGTGATCAAAATGCAAAGAAGTCACGTGATCACATCAGACTCACACATCTTTTAGACCTAGTCTTTTCTGAATGCTCTCGTTATACCGGAATATCGTAGTTGTTTTTGCAAAGTCGAAGGGAAATGTAAACTTTAATACTCTTTGAATGGCTCAAAATTGGATCCTATTTGAGTGGGAGTAAACTTAATTCATGGCGCTAGGGGAATCAAGAAATGTGGACTCTAACTTCTGAGCATTCCGTTTTGATTAACTAACAAGTATAAATAAGCAAATTAACTTCCTCCTTCCTCGGAAGGAGTTGTGGACCTAAACAAACAGTACCAAGGATGTGCCAGGAAGTGATAAGGCAAGGCTACTCAGTGCTAAGACGACCACAATATGAAAATTATATCACTCCCCTTTACTTCAGGAAGTTTTCTTTCTTTTACTTTATTGTGGGTGTTTCCGAAGTTGTTTTACGCTTAATGAAAGTAGTCCATAATTATTTCAATAGAATATATTAACTTCAATGAATAAATACATTATTTTACATAAATCTGCATTATTGGAACTTTAAGAGCAGAACAATAATAGGGTAGAAATTAAAACAATCACAAGAAATGTATAGGTCCCAGTTAGTATATTTAGAAATGTGTGTGTAATATTTTTTTTTCGGTTAGCATTGTAGACCATAGAGACCTTTAGACGAAGCATCACGACACTAGGGACAGGGAATTTCTTGTAGGGAATAATATAACTGAAGTTCTCCGTTGGGGGCTTGAAACTGCACCTGATTCCGCTAGCTAATGGCGGTCAAAGGTTTATCCTTATTCAGCAGGCTACTAGGCCCTAAGTATGCCCCGAGTAGGAGAAAATATTTATAACTGGATGACCTCATCCCGTAATTAGTTTAAATCCATGTTTATGCTCATAGAATGTTCATAATATTGATTCGTTTCTTTCGGCATTTTTTTTAATGTTTACACTTTATTTTTCCAGGTGATTCTATCCTGGTTTGGTTCTGCCTGGACTACTTCGCAGATTTCCTCTACCTGGTAGACATCCTCTTCCACTTCAGAACGGGATATTTGGAAGACGGTGTCCTCCAGACTGACGCGACCAAGCTTCGGACTCACTATATGAACTCGACAACGTTCTATATCGACTGTCTATGCTTGCTCCCGCTAGATTTTTTGTATCTTTCTATAGGTTTCAATTCGATACTCCGATCTTTCAGGCTGGTCAAGATATACAGGTTCTGGGCTTTCATGGACAGGACAGAACGCCACACCAACTACCCGAACCTGTTCCGCTCAACCAGCCTTATACATTACCTCTTAGTTATATTCCATTGGAACGGGTGTCTATACCGAATTATATACAAGAACAACGGTTTCGGGTCAAAGAATTGGGTGTTTGGTGATAGTGAAACAGCGGATGTAGTGAAACAGTACCTTCAGAGTTACTATTGGTGTACCCTCGCTCTGACGACGATCGGCGACCTTCCCAGACCTAGGAGTAAGGGAGAGTATGTCTTCGTCATTCTCCAGCTGCTCTTCGGGCTTCTTCTATTCGCAACCGTCCTCGGCCATGTTGCCAACATTGTAACCAGCGTTTCCGCAGCCCGGAAGGAGTTCCAAGGTGAGCCTTTTATACTATACCTTCTACACTATAACATTTGTTCAATGATTATTTTACTACACCGAAATTCACAAGTCACTACACACACAGTAGAGATATTATTACATGATCATTGTGAAATCACCATCTGCACTTATTGCAATATAACGCTTATAGTAGAGTGTATAAATACGAACGCTAAATGTTTGGTTAAAAGAGAGCACAAAAAAAAGGGTTTGTGTTTTTGCTGGAATTTCCACCCGGATTTGCGGGATTAAATCCGCTGTTTTTAAGACTCTTTGTGAAAATTGAACGATTTGTTCGAAATCCCTTTCGCTTCAGTTAAACCATAGTGGATGGATTAGCTCTCGTTGAATTTCCACCACTTGTTGAGCTGATGTGAAACCATTTTGGGCTTTTAGCAATGTAGGTCTCATTACGGATTAAAATGATTATCTTTCAGTCCATTGATCATAAGATGAAGAAGCTTTACATTTTGTAAAGAGTATCAGGTAAGGATATTAATTGTGTGAATGGCTTTAAATAATTCTTTTTTAACTCTACATTAACATTCTATATTATTTTTTATGTTTTTAAACCATATTCATACGTCATACCATAAAAAATCACTTAGGTTGTAAATGTTTGAATATATGCCAAACAGATAATTGTATAATGGCATTCAGTGCAATTTTTTTTACTAGGTCAAAATTGTCACTATATTACAAAAATAAAGTCTGCCTGTCCACTCTTGGGGAGCTGATAGCAACACAGTATTATCAGGAAATACTTGACATAAGCTTTTAAATGTATAGATTCTGTTAGGAATATTAGATCCACAATCCTTAAAAAGTTGGAGGACAAGCTAAGGATGGTACCCTTAAAAAATGTCTCGGCTTATTACTAGAAATTGATTCTGATCATTACTTTTGAAACCTAACTGGGGGCCTTGGATTGTGGCTCTCTTACGCTTTGATTGGAGTGTTGATACCTAATTTTATTGCTTATTATTCTTTGAGTCACCACCGAATGCCTCCTCAAAGCATGAAATACCATCCTTGAACAAAATGGTAATGATGTACTGGTTTTCTCGTGGTTACGACAAAGCCTCACGTGTGGCCATATTCCCATCACATGAACTGGTCTTTTGGAGCTATTGATCCATCTGGTCAGAGAGGTCCAACAATTTGTGTTCATTAAATTCGTGGAAAACATGAACAATGGGATAATTTATATTTAAAATATAGGTATTTATTTTCGTAGGCTCTGAAGGCGAAAATAATCTGAAATGCATGTCTTGTTTTTTTTTTTTGCTTCAAGAGCAAAGAGACCCAATCTCCCGCAAATTGCAACATTTCCTGTCTTAGAAAGATTTTTTTACTAAGCCTCCCCTCATTCATCTAATATTGATAGAGGCAAATGTATATCATGATCTTTGGTAAACTCTGATTTATTAATCAAGATCTGAATACATACATAGATATCATATGTCTTTCCCGCCTACTTGTCAGGGAGGGCACTGCAGTCCTGAGGTTTTATTGTTCAAGCCTATAACCTCCATTCAGAATGAATTTATTTCCCTTATGAAGTCAAGGCACTTCATGCCTGTGGTTATTTTTTAATTGAACTAGCATCTCCATGCCCAAAGTATTTGAATCTTAAACTATCCAGTATTCAACATTCAAGCACAATATGCTTACATGTCTCCTACTGTTCTCTACAGTTCCTACATATTGGTTTTCCACTGAGTTTGATCTCAATGATGTGTTTATTCATTTTCCAGTGCCCCAAATCACTTCCACTATATCTCTCAAGTTCCTTCTTAGGTACTCTGAGATTTCCCAGTTTCTGCCCTCCTAAAACCCGATAAGAGCCTTCGTAAGGGTAACTTTGTACCTTTACCATACATTTTTAAATTCCTTCCTGGCAAATGTTTTATAGACTTCTTAAGAAAGGGACTGCTCCAAGGGGGGTTGTGGTTGACCCTCTCTTGACCAATCTGTCTGCATTTTCACTTCCTGTTCTCGTACCCAGTAGATTATAAGACTTTCGTTGATCCTTGCTAATTGATCCAGGCTCATAACACATTCCTCCAACTTCCTGGAACTTATTACTAATTTTGTCAGTGTCCTACAAGCTGTCTGACTGTCGGTCAGAAAATGTTTGACTTTTTCCATCATTTTGAGCTCAGCTAATTGACGAAAAGCCACCAAAATTGTAAAAATGTTGGCAAGTAAAACTGTTGGAGTTGGTACCAAGATAATCCATTCGCTTAGGCTATTTCTACCATCCTTGCATAACACTCCTGCCTCGGTTAGATCTTTCGACTTGGAGACCCTTCCGACTAAGCATTCACTCCTTTTGGCTGTTCAAATCTGCCCACTTTCATTTGGCAGAGCCTATATATGTCCACCTTAAACATTTTCTCAAATACGAGTTTCTCTACCATTATACCTGAAGGAATATTAAGTTCCGGTATCTTCCTAAAGTTTTCCAACATCGCCAGGAAGCCATTCCGTCCTGCTGAACTGTCGATAGCCTTCATTCTCGCCATCCTGATCATTACTTTCATTGCCTCTGTCTCAAAGAAGATTTATAATGGCATGAGATTCAAATTGTCACCATTGTTATACTGGGCTCGAATTCGTTCCTCCAGTGGTTAGCAGACAGTCCAACCTCTGCTCATTCGGGAGCATCCTGATGTTACCTTTCATATCCATTGTGTGCCACCACAACACACATCCGTATCCAAGTATAGGGCTGATTATTGCTGTATACATCTAATTGACCATGTAGAGCTTCATTCCCCCGTCTTTCCCCACATGTTCCTACAGATCTAAAGAGCTTTAACAGCCTTGTTGGTAGCATAAGTCAAATGCTACTTCCGGTTTAGCTTTTTGTCAAGCATTCTTCCCAAGTACATGATGGGGAGAGTATATATGCCCCTTGGGATGACTAACGACTATCTTAGGTGCCGTCTACGGGCAGGATGACCTGGCAACGGACCCTCCGGTACAATGGGGTTACTGGAAACAACTCATTCCAGGTCCTCCTTGGTTAAAGGGGGTTGTAGGTGGAGTTGCTCGCTCACTACGTAAAAGATCTGATCACGAATCCCTAGAGTCTCGAGGGTGCCTAAAGATTTCAAAGGTCTATAACGCCAACCGGATTATATATCCATATGTAATGTTACAATGGTATTTCTCATTTTGGAGAATTTTTCGGGGAAGTTCTAGTTTTTCTATACCTCCTTACTACAGAGACTATAATTTTGTGTTCAATGTCAACAAAATTGAATGACTCATTAATTAAATGCATTATGTTATTTTGAAGCCAACCATAGTATATTATTTTCACAAACGTACACTTAACATCTGAGTATGCTATCTATTAGAGTTAGGCTTTCCTAAATGTCAAACGCCAGTACCACTGTTTGAAAACTGTTTCAAATCAGATGACACTTATGACCAGAGACATATACAGTTTAATATTATGCAATTATCCGGCACATGTATAGTAGGTGAGCAATGAAAGCCATTCCTGTCTACTATCAGGTGTACAATACGGTGTGCTGGAGTGGCCTAGAATGAGCCCAGCCTTTGTGTTTCTGGTTTATCCTGAAAGAGAGCTCTAGCTCCGCCAGAAAGCCCGTTGAGAGCTTTTATTATGGAGAGTGGTGTAGTAGGCTTAGATCCGCTTTCACAAAGGCTTGTTGGCATAATGTCATTTATTCGAGTACCTTCCCTACGAAACTACCTTATATTACCACTTAAACAAATTTGAGCCAAAGTATGTATTTAACAAGGTTTTATTACGCCCATATTTACCACAACGAGTCTGCGTCTTGAAGGAATTGCATTCTGCAATTTCCTATTACACTAAGGCAAGAATAACCAGCAGTGCAAATTATTTTTGATCAATATAAATAAAACTTGGTATTTAAACTTTTAGAATGCATCGTTAAGCAGTTTGGTAATATTAATTTTGCTAATACGAGATCCGGGTAGTTTTTTAGATGTACACAGATTAAGCTTGGATAATGTGTTTTTCTCTTGGGTCGACCAATGGAAAAAAGGCTTTACCTAGAAGCAGAGAATCCTCTGTTAGGACAGATAAAATCAATCTTTCTTTGTTCTGGATTGTTTTGAAAAAGTATAACATCTAAGATGACACAAATAGTGCCTATTGACGCTTTGACATCTTAATCCAACTATACTCTTGTTAGCAACATCTTCATAGTTCTCCAGATTATTATTCTAACCAAAGATCTCTTCTCTTCAGTCATTAGTTGCCGAAGTTACTTGTTGCTGTTAGTATGAATAGATTTTTTATTCATTATTATTATTATTATTATTAGTTGGTGAGGGCCTATGTTGTTATCCTCTCTATCCCCTTCCCAGAGTTGAGACAAACACTATTCACTCTTCAGTAACGAAATCCACCAGCATACCACGTTAATTTATTGAGGAATTGTATCTATTATTCCTGGACAAATGCACGTCGTGCTCGTGTAACATGGGGAATGGAAAAATCCTAAATATTATTGAAAATTGGTTTACCTATAAATGTTGTTTTTAAATTTTTTCCATATCATGAATTTAATAACCAAGGATATTTGCAGTTTTTAGATTTATATTTCAGTAAACCTCCACTCATATTCATGCCACATTAACAATAAGCTGTTATATTATGCACCAATTTATTGAAAGCTTAAATACCACATACTGTTTTCATTGAACTTTTTCTGTGTGAGATATATGTAAATACGTCACCTATGGATGACGTCACCATTTAAGATTTTACGTTCTTAACTAGAAAATGTTTATTGTTCTACACTATACACGATATTTAATTGTTTCATTCAACACTAAAGAATATGAATGGCTGAAATCGAACCTGGAATGGGCAGGGGTTATTTGGAGGAATTACAAAATTTAAAATATCTCCGCTAATATCAATTGGGTCGAAAAATGTTGTAGAACCAATCTTGTTGAATTATTGATGCTCTACAATTGCTGTAAAAAACATTTTCCGTTATAAAATTAAAGGGAGCTACATCCAGTATTCCCCTACTTTTTACAACTCATCTAATGTTTACTCAAAAGGAGAGAATATATGGTAAGATGATATAGATCACTAGTGAGTTTTGCTAGCACGTGAGAAATGTGTTTAGTTTACGCAACTCCTGCGTGACGGACGTTTTGGTATTTGCATAAGAGGTTCATAATCAAAAATAAACACCCCCGATAGAAAGTGAAAATATATAAAATATAAACATAGATATCACGTTTTGTATTGTTTCATGTGCTTAATCATATTATATACTCAGCAATAGTGTACTAGCACAAGTCCCTTGGAGCAACCTCAAAAACTCACTGTTTAAATGATGATACAATCTATATAAACTCACAATGACAAAGACGTTTGAATACATAAGCCACAATTAATTAATGTTTAAATTTTTCAATACCTCATAAATCAAAGGCAATAAAAAGGAAAGTAAACGTTAATCCGCTTCTAATGCAAAGGATCGAGAAATATCACAGAATCTGAAGATCATAGGATATAATAAACATACTTCGGTTATATCAATTTTTTATATGTTTAATAAGTTCGGTGAAATCCATAAGTTTTTATTTTCTTCCTCTTCTGAAATCCTCCCTCACTCATAGTCGTTTCCCATCTAAATTGGAGGTCCACTGCTAGACTCGCAGTCCTAAATATTAAACTTCAGCGTTCTATGGCTTGTCCTATTTGACTTAAAAATGAGTACTTACGTACAAACGTCACGTAGTAATCATTAGGTTCAGAGAGAATCAAAACGGATTCCATTGAAATCTTAAGACCGTAATTTTCCGAGATTAAGATAAACGTTTATCGTTAGGGTGAATGAACTGGAAGGGTATCTTGAGTGCATAGGAGGGAGCTCGGAGGAATTGGAAAACGCGGAAAATATTAATGGAAAAATAAAAACTTATTTAGAGGCTCTCGAGAACCTTTTAATATCTTTAGACGTTGAAAGAGTTATAAACAGCACATATAGCCAGTGCTTTAGAAGAATTAGCTCTCTTGGCAGAGGCGAGGAGTACCTGTACCAAAATGTGCCATTTTTTAAGACCAAAGTTATATCTCAAATCCGTTTATTAGGTACAAAAAATCAAAGATTGATAGTTGGTAGGACAATTTACATATTCAATCCAGAAAAGCCATGGCCCCTTTGCGAAGATAGCCAAGACACCGTTACGCACTTCATCCTTAAATGCCCTGTTTTAGCAGAGAGAAGAAACCACCTCCTGAAAAGTCTCAAAATTCCACAGCAATCTATGGATAATCTGTTTGACCTTATGGACAAGAATAATATAAACTGCATATATGTTTTCATACTTAAAGGTCTTTACGTCAGTGGGGAAAAAATACAAACATTAAAGTACACATGCACATATTAAAATAAAGTTAATGTTTTATGTTTTTTTCTATAATAATTATTGTATATAGTTTTTGAACTAAAGGAATTCTCTGTTTATTTTTATATAAAGAAAAGATAAACGAAAAATGTAATCATGAACATGGGCTGAACCCTTGCTATAAAATTGTTAAATTTTTAAAAGCAATAAAAATATTCTTTCATTCATTCATTCATGCATTCAATTTCTACAATGATACGTAAAAACAAACACCAAATATAGATTTGATTATTTCTAAATATAAATTCTCTCACAGATTAAGCACAGAGTCCCACTGGTATCCTAGAATAGCATTTAGATGACGTCATAAACATTCCTCCATTAAAAGGGTCACATAAAGATAAGAATTGAAAGTTAAGCTTAAAATCAAGAAAGGTCGTCTGTTGATACCCAAGGACATTTGAATACATTTTTTGAAAATCTCGTCATGTACACCTGAGATAAATGATTTAAATAAAAGGAAATCTGCTATGAAACGTCTGAAACGAGAGCCGAACGACCACCTGGTGGCCCGAAGCAATTCATCTGACCTGCTTATGCAGGGTGGAAAGAGTGATAACCTCTAAATAACCTCCCCGATTATCTCCCGAGCGTAGTGGATATTAAAGCCATAAAATCAGCCACTTGGAAGCCAGCGCGTGTTGGAGCGTGATTATTACTCCACTAGTTTATTTTAACGACTTTTTTTTCCTGCAAAATATGTCTCACTCTTCTATTTCTTACCAATTATTTTCCTCTCACTGATTTTTATATAAAATTGGTTTAAAATACTCGCTTTATTTTTAAAATATTATAATGCTAATTAAAATTAGTTCAAACACATAATAATAATAGATTTCCTAATATCATAATAATCTAAGGGGGTTGTACTCAAAAAGCAACAAGTTCAAATGTCCTACCAAAAAATAATGGAATAGGTTTGATAATTGCATGGAAGGTTTAGAACATTAAAAAATGGCAAATTTCTTCGTAATTATTATAAATACAAAAGATACAAACAATTTTCTTTATCATAAAAAAAACTATAAATTATGTTCTATGTCACTTTTTGATCCCATGTTTTTGGAACGGCGATATTTTATATTACTTTCAAATGAAATAACTGTAAATGATGTTTATGAAAACACTTACTTAATTTAATAAAATGTTTTTTTTTAACGTCCATTTGTGCTACTAAGGCTAATTGGAACAGGTTATCTACAGGTTCACTTCCCAATAGAGTTGGTCACTCCGGGAAGTTAGACCATACTCCCTTCGGGGAAGGCCTATAAAGACTAAAACATAAGTAGTTCTATAAAATTTTAAAGTTTATAAGTAATATAGTTTATTAGTGTATTTGTATTTTGTACCTTATAATCATGTATATATTAATTTTGTTAACTATTATTTTCCACATTTCTCTTTATAATAAAGGCGAAATTCATTCATTCATCTACGGGTTGGCACCATTTCTAGCATGAGTGAGAATAAAGATATTATTTAATGAGTTCGTCATTAAATAAATTCCTATTGCTCTGGTAAGAATAGAGCTCATGACTTTTAGCAAATTTCCCTTAAGGGAAATCAGCTATTGAGGTTGTACTCATGACGGAATTTTCGAAATTTTTCTTCAAATATCCATCGATCCTACCTAGTAGATGACGAAAATGAGGTCCGTTCAAAACTGTATATATATATATACACATTTGTCTGTTACCGCTCTAGCGGTCGCAATTTTTGTTTGATCTTTACCAAACTCGATGTTTAGTCGTTTGATCAAGTTCGTTAATGGCTGAAATCGGACTAGTGGGAGAGGGAGTTTAGAGGAGAGGATTTTCTAAAATTCAAAATATTTCCGTTACTATTCGTCGGATCGAAACATTGTATAGACTCAATCTTATTGCAAATTAAATTTACTATAAACATTGTTATATACATTTATTCTCTATCTTGAATATTAACCGAGATATTTGCATTTTTATGAATTCGGGGCGGATAACGGATGAGAGTAAAACTTCACGTGGGAAATCTGCTTAGTTTACACAGCCCCTGCCTGACGGACTTTTTGTTTACCAATTAAGATTATGAAAAACGCCATAATTCACATGACTACTTTATGCCCCACTTAATTCATCACGAGATCAAGAAAGTCATGTGCCCATATCGGGTTTTTGAAATGACTTGTGTCTAAAAACTCTGTTTATATAGTACTGAGGGCTGATATGCATTAGTTATGTTAGCCGAAAATGCCAATTATCCCTACTAAATACTGTAGGCATATGCCCTCCGTCAATTACTGCCATGCAAATTGAATTTATGTCTAATAAATAATTCGTATATTGCCATCAATAATAAAAATTAAAGAAATAAACAGAATATTTTAGTTCGTGTAAATCTGTCTAACTCTCGTGATATGTTAGTCAATATTTTTAATTTTCATTCAAACAGAAGAGCAATTCTAATTTTTGATTAAAATGCAACATATTGGAGTTTTTGTAGATTTTTCTTGAGGGAAATCAGCCATTTTCGAAAAAAAATTCCTCAAATGTCCAACGCTCCATCACGAAAATGAGGTCCGTTCAAAACTGTGTATTTGTTTATATATTTGACTATTAACGTTCTAGAAGTCGTAATTTTTCTTTGATCGTTACCAAAGTCGATATTTAAACGTTTTATATAAACGAAAGATCATGTTCACTAATGGTTGGACAAGTGGTTTACAGAGGAGGATTCGAAAACTCGAAACATCTCTGTTATTATAAGTTGGATCGAAAAATGTTACAGAGCCAATCTTGTTAAACTATTGATGTTCTACAATTATTGTTCAATGTTTTTTTTCGTAACTCAAGTATTCTACCAGTTACTCGTTCTTTCTTGTTTTCTCCCTTCAGTAACCCCACCCCCTTCTACTCATCGGATTTTTAGCAGATTCCCCTTGAGGGAAGTCACCTATTGAGGTCGTACTCATGACGGAATCTTCCAAATTTTTCTTCAAATGTCCATCGATCCTACCTAATAGATAACCAAATATATATATATATATATATATATATATATGTATATATATATATATTTGTCTGTTACCGCTATAGCGGTCGCAATTTTTGTTTGATCGGTACCAAACTCGATATTTAGTCGTTTTATGTAAAAAGAAAGAAGTTCGTTAACGGCTGAAATCGGAGCAGTTGGAGGGGATGTTTTCGAAAATTCAAAATATCTCCGTTACTGTACGTCGGATCGAAAAATTGTACAGAATCAATCTTATTGCAAATTAAATTTACTATAAATATTGTTATATACATTTATTCTCTATCTTGAATATTAACCAAGATATTTGCATTTTTATGAAGTATGTGGTCGGGAATAGTTCGGATTTGGTCGGCCATTTCCGCCAGTACTCGGCTTCTTCTAACCTTACCTTACCTTCGTTACTTTGTGAGATTTATGCAAGTACGTTCTGTTCATCCGCCCCCCCCCCCGATTTCTCTATTGTAAAACTTCACATGGGAAATCTGCTTAGTTTACGAAGCCCCTGCGTGACGGACTTTTTTTTTACAAATAAATAGAGAATATGTGTTGCGATGATATCACAAGTGTGTTATGCTAGCACCTGGGAAATCTGCTTAGTTTAAGCCCTGCATGACGGAGTTTTTTCTATGAATGGCTTATAGATTTTTAATTTCTTTAATTGGAAAAATGAAACAAAAATGTACCTTTTTATAACAGTGGACCATCTTTTCGAAATGTATCACGCAAACAATGCTGGCCATTTTTGTTAGTTTAAGAACTATTAATCATCGATTTCCAAGAATCTGAGTATCAAAGCCACAGCCATATATCCTTTCCAAACGACAAACTTTGCTAATGGATTCAAAGCACAAAACCAACAAATCCCACGCCACTCCCTCCCGGGAGATTAATAATTCAAGCCGGATTCGCCGATCTGTCTATTGGATCGGCTATTATAGAGGGATTGGGGGTAGAGGAGGGGGTGGTTGGGGGTGGAACCATTGGGGATAACTCCTGTATACTCCTGACTCTAGCCAGATAGCTAAGGATAGTTGCCAACTAGCTCCACCCATTTAACTCTATACAATTTTACCAAATCGATATTTAAACGTGTCATTTATTTCTGAAGTTTATGCCCCTGAAAGACCGAAACCATACTTGATGAACAAGTACAGCGATGAAATACAAAATACGAAATATCGCTGTTAATAGGCTATCGACAAATACTTTTCAACCAATCTTGTTTATAAATATAGAATAGAATATATATATTTATTTGTTAAAGATTTACATCTCGTATAAATTAAATAAACAACAACAATTCTGTCTTTTTAAATAAATAATTAAATCCAAGTTCTTGAGATCAACAATAATATGACAATAAAGAAAACAAAAAAAAAGCAATATAGTGTAAATAGTAAAGTATAGTACATAAAAGATAACTAAAAGCATTCTGTAAACCCTTTTCCGTCTTAATATAACATTTAACTGGAGTGTGGTCCATCAGCACTTATAGATTCCAGAGCATTGCATACTGACGTGATGAAGCAGTAAATCTTGTGTAGTTTTTCGAGGCTATCGATACAAATTATCTCTTCAATTTTATGTACATCACTGACTGCTGAGGAAATAGTTTGTAGATATTTATTTCTGTCTTCGATGAGCTTCTCACAGCAGAGTAGCTTATGTGACAGGGATGAACTGATTACAAAAAGTCCGTCACGCAGGGACTGCGTAAACTAAGCAGATTTCCCACGTGAAGTTTTAAAATAGAGAAATCTGACTAATAACAACTGTTGTAGTAAGAAACCTCTAAACCTATTCAGGAGGGACGAATAGTTACGAAAACGGCCGTCAGAGCTCACGGCGGAAAGTCCGAACATAGACTGCTGCCAAGCACACGCAGAATACAAATACAAATATCTCAGTTAATATTCAAGATACAGAATAAATGTATAGAACAATATTTATAGTAAATTTAATTTGCAATAAGATTGATTCTGTAATCTTTTTCGATCCGACGTATAGTAACGGAGATATTTCGAATTTTCGAAAATCCTCCCCTCTAAACCCCCCCCTCCCACTGGTCCGATTTCAGCCGTTAACGAACTTGATCTTTCTTTTTACATAAAACAACTAAATATCGAATTTGGTAACGATCAAACAAAAATTGCAACCGCTAGAGCGGTAACAGACAAATATATATATATATATATATATATATATATATATATATATATATATATATATATATATAGTTTTGAACGGACCTCATTTTCGTCATCTACTAGGTAGGATCGATGGACATTTGAAGAAAAATCTCGAAAATTCCGTCATGAGTACAACCTCAATAGCTGATTTCCCTTAGGGGAAATCTGCTAAAAGTGCAAGGTTCGTGAGCTTTGAATGAGAAAGATTTGATCCTGATTGAAGTTTGGTGGTGACCAAGCAGTATTGAGTTCTTCGTTAATACATTGCATTCATTGATGTTTAAATTGAACAGATTTTTAAAACCATCTAATTACAGAAAATGAGGTGAAGGATTCGTTTGATGGTTTTTTAATTTTGGACAGACATTTGGAAACGTAATTATTCCCGTAAATGTTTATCCCTAAATAAATAAATATATTATTCCCCTACGTATTTATTCCCGTAAATATGAACCAATGTAATTTTATCAATTTTTTTCAAACGTAACTAGTCTATGACGGAAGGTCGACAAAAAAAGTGAAAACTTCAAATGACTATTGAAATCAATTTTATTTCTCAACTATTTTCGCGTCCATATGACGCCACATCAGGGGAAGTTATACTACACAAAGGAACTATACTATCGGCTACATCTTTCTCTTTAACCTTCCACTTGCCGTACCAGAAGGAGGATGAATGGCTTGCCAATTATGGCGGGCCAAGTCAGCTGATTTATATCGATAAGTCAAGAAATAAAAATATATCGATTATCCCTAATGAAGTGTAGTCTAAATCGTAAATGAGAAATTTATAATTAACTATCACTGTAATGTTTCAAATAAATTAAAATATATATAATTCACATGTTTTATTTCTGTCCTCTTATTGATCACATTTCTCTATTTTTTATAATGTGCATATTCCCCTTTTATCCTCCTCTTGCTTAATTTTCTTTCTTTTTCTATTATAGTTACATTTTTTTCAATATCAAGTTTATGCCAGTATTTAGTTGTGTGGTCGGCTAGGGACGTTTTATTACCCTTATGATCAAAGTGTATCACGTGTAGTCTGATTCTACTTATGAGTAATTGAGATGATTCCCCTATATAACTTCCCCATTTTCATTACAAATTTTTTCAAAGAAAAGTGCTTGCCAGTGCTAGGAAGATATTAAGAAAAAACATAAAAGAGGCTTCCTTCTACAAACAGTATATTTTGTTTCGGAGTCCCACTCCTTCATCCGTGACTTGTCATACCACAAATCAATAAATATAAAAAAATATACAATTAATCAAACTAACCCTCTATAACCAAATCTACTTCATCTAAAAATATTTAAAAGTCAACAAAGTATAACTTGCCAATGTAATAAAAGGGAAATAAACTCTTATGTAGCCTATTTTCTTAGTTACAAGATTATAAAACCAAGGATTAAAACTAATATATCTATTAACGTTTTACTCTTACTTGTTATGTTTTTAGTTCGGTTTTAAGCCATGTAATTGCATATTTTTTATAATATTTGTTATTACATATTGTTTGGAAATTCACAGGATTCAGGTGATGGAGCACTCCTTGCTCTGAATGCGATCAGTCACTAATAAATGTATTTTTTACGAAAGGAAGGCATATTTTTTGTGTTTGCTCTTTAATGTATTTTTACTTGCTTGTACACACTGAAGAGGTGGGTAGGGGATCTGAAGGAAGTATTGCATTCTTGAAAATCTCGGTTTTAAGATTTCGATGGAATTGAGTCTCCCTAAATCCATCTCAAATAGTTTCGGTTTGATGAATGACGCATTTCTTCTTTATAGTTACTCCTCATTGTTCTTGGAGTTTACTCAGCTGGTTTCATCAACTATTTACTACATACATTATCTACATGAACTGAGGAAAAATGACTTCTCGAGTTCCCCTGGAATGTCCTTCTTGAACCATTTTATAAAAATTCATCGAGAAACGTGATCTTAAGACTTCAGACTCGGATCAGTTTTTATTATTTCCTCGTACGAAGTAAAGGAGTCTGATATCACTTGTAGAATCTGAAAAAAAATGTAACGATTATTTTTTTTTTAACGTTCATAACTTAACCTGCTACTTAGAAAAAATCTACCATTATAATATAGTCATTGATAAATGTTCACAGTATTAATCAGATTGTGTATTTCTAGGCTCATTTGAAGATAAATCTGTTATTTGGATCAAATCGTGTCTAGGATCCTTGCTGAGTAGAGTTCAGTTTATAAATATAATATTTCGAAGTCTAATTAAAACATGGGGCTCAGGTTAGCCATGCGAGTTAAAGCGTTGACCTTTATCTCATATGGTAAACCTAGAGTGGCGAGTTCGATTCTTGCCTGGGCAAAGGAAATTATTTAGTGACGGAATTCATTAAATAACGTCCTAAAATACCACCCTGGCTAGAAAAGGGTGGTAACCTGTAGATAACCCGTCCTGATTAGCCTAAGTTGCAAAAAGTGGACGTTAATAAATAATAATAAGTTCAAGTTATTTTCAAAGATTTATACATTAAATTTATTACTTTCTAAACCAAATCAATTTTGTGTGTAGTTATTTCTTACAATTTTCATTCAATCTATTTTCCCTCTCAAATATGTTCAAGTTAGACAATTTCAGCTTTTATCAATTGTCCGAAAACTAATTCTGATTAGTCCTTACTATGAATTCAACAAGGAACCACATTCAACTGCATATAAAAAATAATTCTTTCCGCTGTTGAATACAGAATGCATTCGATAACAGTAAAAAATAACAAGTTCGTTACTTTTCAATAGCTTGTAAACAAGAAATTCACGTGTTTTTTTTCTCCTAATTAGAAAGAAAAACGAGAAAATGTAAATAAGAAGTTTCTTATAATTAGTACAGTGTTGGATACAGGAGTTGTAGTCGATGACACAGGAATAAGAAAACGAAGCCTTTCCTTCAAGTTTTCTTAAGACCGGGATCTTAAAAGTTTGTTACTTTGTTTTAAATTTTTTTTTCATGCTACTTTGTGCCTATTCAACTTGACTGTACAGACCGCGTCTCGGGTAATTACACTGTAGTCACTCTTCTTTTTATCCTCCCAGCGAAGAAATATCTCGAAGAATTTAACTTCCTACTGAAACCACAAGAACTCAGCAAAAAATAAGCTCACAGATCTTACTCGTGTCTCATCTTGTTGAGAAAAAATTAACTAATTACACGCACATATTTGAACTTTGGGTATTCCAATGTGAATAATTGACTAGCTTTATCTGGCCCATTTTCGGTAAAACTATTTGTCATACTAATAACTAATGAGTCATTATTATTAACTAGTAATATTTAAAAGAATCGGGGTTTAATGATGAATTCACATCATCAATTTTGTTTTATTTATTTTGGAGCGCTCGCAGCGGGGCGATATTGCTCATAAAAAAAGAACAAACAAAAATAACAATACATATAAACAAAATGCAAAACTGAAAATAGTAACAAGGAAAAATTAAACAATACAAACTAAGAACGCAAACAAATAACAAAACGCAACTAAATAACTATTTTTTTTACATCAATCACATTCTGTTCTTGTAGTTCTTTTGTAATTTCTTTTATGTCGTTACAATTAAAAGCCCCTTCAGAATAATTTAATGACTTTTGGGGTTGTATACAAATTTTAAGATTATAAAAGTCGCTTGCCTTTGTTAATCTTGAAGATACAGTTTCGTCAGGGCAGTCAAGAAAAAGTAATCCAGTTTTTTGTAATTTTTTAACGACGATGTCCTTGGAAAAGGAGCATACCCATCTATTAATAAAAAGAGGGATTATATTGTTGAATGTTTTGCCTTCTTGGTCTATTTTTGCAATAAAGTAACTATGAATTCCATCCTGTACTTTGTCTGATTGAGTTTTACCAGCATAAGATGAAGGATTTGTTACAGTACTTTCTACATGAGTATCCAACATTTTCTCACTCATATCAAAGCAACAGTGTTGGCTATGTTCACTGATAATGTCGTTTTTTCGGGATCCGCAAAAATAAGATGTTTTTACACAAGTTATAACGATATTGTAAGTTTTAGTTAGATATCTGTGTTTTCAGTTTTTATTTCTATCATAACCTAATACAAGAATCGACAAAGGAGTTAATTTCAAACTGAACATGTGGGAGATGATATCGATGGGTCTTACAAAAAATGTGTCTGTTCAAACATTTTATTTAAACAACCTATAAAAAGAAAGCATATAACACCTTTAATACAATTATATATATTGCGTGCGTGATAAATGAGATGTACGTGTTCCTTTGCTTCACTTCAGGGGAGGTAGCACTATGGGTTATGATGCCCGGCAAAAATGTCCAAAATATATATCCTACCTTAGGAAATGTCCTAGACAGCGTGTTGGGTTTCCAGCTGACTTCCCGGACGTCTCAGGCAAATGTAGCAAGGCAGGGTTCACATTGAGTCACTCAGAAAGCCTGAGCCTAAGGAGCTGCGTCAAAAGCGTAGAGATGCACTGGACTAACTGCACCTAGCTGGGGAAGTGACTCATCCGGTGTTGTGATTTGACCTTAAAAGTAGCTTACAGTAGCTTAGGAAAGTCCTTGAAATTCAATGAAAAGTACTAAGGAAGAAATGTAAGAAAACATCCGTTAATTTTCACATGATTTCCTTGATGATGAGACTAACTTCTAACATGATCATAAAATGATGATAATAATTAAACCTTGCAGAGTCATGCTTAGGGGCTAATAAGCGACAATAAGCATTAAGATTATGTGTGCTTGTGTCTCTATTAGAAGTGGACTCCATATTTAACCCCTAGTTACTACACTGTTCCTAAACTTCCTGTAACACATGTTTGGTAGAGAGCTCTTCATACGGAGTACTAAGATATTTTCATTAGTTTTTGCATACAGTAAAAGTAAACTAATGTTTGCAAGAGATTTAGAGTAACGTATATAAGTTTTTCTTATTTTCCCATAAACCCAAAATATAAATTAGAAGAAAATGGCTCTCAATTCAACAGGGTGAAATATTGTAATATCGAGGTAACTGCCTCATCTTTATTGCTATTATTTTCAACCAGTGTAGCAGAAGAGACGCCCGAAAAACCAGTTACAATAAGATCACTGAAGTTGAGAACCATAAAATTTCACTCCAATAAAAATTTGACTCTGTTGAGGCGTGAGATTTTTTCTTCCATCTCTTGTTATGTTACTCCCCAAGCGTAAAAATATACAACTCTAAATGTCGTCATAATGTTATCTTAATGCATAAAACCATATGTTGGCTATAATCTGCAGTTAAATTATTCTATGACGACTAAATAAATAGCTGGTTGTATAAGAGCCAGCCATTAAAAATGTTGGGTATTGTCATCACGTAAAATAACAATATACTTATACAACTTTGTCCATTTAACATTAATTATTAGACTTCATACATATGAGACCGGAAAGATAGGAAGGCAGGAGAACGAAACCGGTAGCTCATTACGCATTTAATAGGGGACCATGTCTGATTCAAGAACTGGGTTCTTTGTTTTATTTCTGCCTGTGGTCTGGTGTGTTTCCAGCCCGCCACAGGATACAGCTGATCCCCTGACGGTCGTCAATTACTCTGAATGACAAATGTTTTCAAGAAATCGTAATCGACCATTACTTTCTTAATCAATACTAACTAGTGGACCCATAAATCAGTAAACTTACCTCAAAATGCTTAGATATATGAGCTAACAAAAAATCATTTATAAATGTTTAATTATGGTGGTTTACAAAACTAAGGAGAGTGAGGACATGGAACCACTTTTGAACCCAGACTTCTCGGGGTTCTACGCTTTGGATTCACGAATTCAAACTTTCTCTTACGAACGAATAATTAATGAAAACTTACAATTTAGTGTGCTAGTCTGTTTTCGGGCATTGAGATACATATTATATAACAATTTTGTTGTTCTATCAAGATTATTTATGGAAAAAATTGAGAAAAGGAAACATAATTGCTCTGACATAATAAAGACAGCGCATAATAAAACATTAGGGATTTGGGCTGGCTGGTGGAAGTCCATCATTAACGGAATGATAAGCAGGTGAATCACCTCCACTAATAAAAAGTCTTTGTTAAATGCAGAGGACTTACGGGTCGAATCACACCATCTTCAGTGCTCTGTGACATAACAAATACATTTATAAAAAAACATGCAACATAAATAAATGATGTAAGTCAATTAAAAGGTAACGTCAACGTGTTATAAATAGTTAAAAACAAATATATATCTTTAAACATCCAAGGTAAAAAGTTATTAAACTAAAGCATTTTCTTAATAAGTAACTATTAAGTCAAACATGCAATAGAATGAACCGGAGATAGAGAGAAAATACTGACCTAGAGCTGGTCCTTAATGAGCAAACATCCCTCGCGAGACTGAGAGCCTACAAGGGCAAGGGCAGCTACTGCAGAGGATGGAACATGCCTGAGCACGCCACCCTCATCTCTAATATTAATATTATTGTTATCCATCATGTCCATCCTGATCCAGATCTGTTCCCCAAAATTCATTTTTCCCCTTTTGTCAAGGTAGTCGAGAACCTCGAACTAAACTGCGTTAGCTTTTACATGCTTCTGTACCTCCGATGATTTGGTGGAAAGGCGTTCTTTTACTCTGCACCTTAACTTCCTTCCACTTTGCTCCACATATGAGCTGCCGCAAGTCACACAAGCAATTCGATACACACCATATCTATCTAGTGGATCCCCTACATCATTAGTTCCTGGAATTAGTTGTTTCAAGGAGCTTTGCCTTCTGTGCGCAGTACGAAAGCCAAACTTTACCAGTATACGTCCCATCTATTCAGAGAACATCCCTAAGTATGGGATACTGATTTAGCCCATTGGTTTATATTGACGACATCATCAGTTATTCAGAGAATGAGGATGGGGTCTTATGGACATTGTCAACAGTTGCCGTAGCCAAAATAAATTATAAAATGGTACACAGTGAATGGAAACAATGCGAGTGGGGGACGCCAAAACCAATGGGCCAGCTCTGCGTGTTCGGATGTATATGTTTGTTTAAACTATTTAGTACTTTTACATTACCTTCTAATAGACTCTTTAGATTAGATTATTTAGTTATGTTATATGTTTTTATATAAATTTATTTGTTATGTCACTGACTACCGAAGATGAGGTGGTTCGCTCCCAGAGTATTCTGCATTCAATAAAGACTTTATGAGACTAGAAGCACTTGACCTGCTTATCCTTCCGTCGCATAGTAAAATGTTTACCGAACTCCATGTTAAACATTAAACATTCCTTCCTCTTATGACAGTAAGACCCGCTAATGTTCGTTGAGAAATATCAAATACCCTAAGTAGAGCTCTACGATTCTTCTGATTAAATAACAAACTTATGATAGCTAAGCTGACCTAAAAATTGTCGAATCAATTGCCGTATGAAGTACACTGAAATCTCACTCTGAATTTATGAATTGTTCTTCAAGGAATCCAAATCCAAGATAAATTCTTAAGTAGGGTAGTTCCCAGAAATCTTGAGTGTTTGTCCCACCCCTACTGCCGAACAAGTATAAAACTTAAGCGAGCCTCGAAAGACCACCAGGCTCTCAAGGCAGATCTAGGATTAGGCTAAGTGGCTCAATGTACCAACAAATCCGAATTTGGGAAGTGTTATTCTATTTCGGCGAGAGAGAGGGCAACAACAGCGGAATATAAATCAGTGGAAAAATGAGGCGGGGATACGTGGAGGGCTTACTGAGGATAGGAATAGGGAGAAGACAACAAGATATGGGAGTGGAGGGGGTAATCCTGGGAAGGGGGAGAGATAGACAAATACAGGAAGCTGGAGTAGAGCAAATATTGTGCTTTTCCTTTTTACTGCCCAGATCCTGTGCTCCGAGAGGATAAGCCAATACATACTCCCAATGTTCGGCCACTCCTTTCCCCATACAGCTTTATACTCGACCGATGAAACACTCAGACCGACCGGGTGTAAATTCCTCTTCAATGAGACCGAAACTGGTAAAAAAAAATGTATCATGGGCGAAATCGGGAGAAGAATAATTAAAATAAAAAGCCCGTCACGCAGGAGCTGCGTAAACTAAGCAGATTTCCCATGTGAAGTTTTACAAAAGAGAAATATGCATACTGGTAACACAACACCACCACGTGTAAATACAAACGGTAATGAGAAATCTTTCTGTTAATTTTAATAAACTACCAACGGAAACGGCTTCTGAAATGTAAACACATAGGTCTGCCAACCACACAGAGCTGAACAGATAGATAGACATATTCTTCACCGAAAAGAAAAATTAATTTATGTTTTAATAACTCAAATTTTAGTAGTAAGAAGGATGAACAGAACGTATTTGTATGAATCTCACAACGCAAAAGCTGAAACGACAAGAAAGGTTAGAAGGAGCTTCCAACGGAACCGAACAGTTACGGAAACGGCCGAACTAATCCGAACAATACCCGATCACATGTCCCACACACTTAATAAAAATGCAAATATCTCGGTTAATATTCAAGATAGAGAATAAATGTATATAACAATGTGTATATTAAATTTAATTTACAATAATATTGGTTCTATACAACTTTTCGATTCGATGCATAATAACGGAGATATTTCGAATTTTCGAAAATCCCCCCCTCTAAACCCCCCTCCCTCTTGTCCGATTTCAGCCGTTAACGAACTTGATCATTCTTTTTACATAAGACGGTTAAATATCTAGTTTCGTAATGATTAAACAAAAGTTGCGAACGCTAGAGCGTTAACAGACATATATATATATAATTTTGAACGGACCTCATTTTCGTCACCTCCTGGGTAGGATCGATGTACATTTGAAGAAATGTTTTCATGAGTACGACCTCAATGGCTGATTTTCCTTAAGAGAAATCTGCTAAAAACGGTTTGAAAGCGTGAGACTAATAGGTTCCAGTGATACCATGATAGAAGATCCTCCAATACTTTACTGAGAATAAGAATTAGGATTAGCACAATACTGCTTCTTGAATATCCAATTACAGAAAAAGAATCCTGGCTAATTCCCATCATGAAAGGCTGACTTAAAGAAAAAAAGGGCCTTCATTAAATAATTCTGGACTCGATTTTTAGAGCACACAGACCAATAATTGTTAGAATACTTAATACGTTTTATTTCCTCCAAAACGAATGATTTTATCAGTGCTTCTGATCTGGAGTGCTATGCTTAGTTTGGCGGAGGAGAGGTTGAAGTGGGGAACATTGTCTCTGTCAGTTCTGTCTTGTCAGTCTCCTTTGTTCTCCTGACCGATATAATTGTATTACTGTGCATTTAAACATGATTCATTGTTAGCTCTAGAACAATGGAGCTATTATAGCTATGTAGGCTATCTGTGATAGTCTTCAGCGAAATCTGCTAATATATTATTACTAATAAAAGTCCTTCACGCAGGGGCTGCGTAAACTAAGCAGATTTTCCTCGAGATATTGAACAATAAATCCAGAAACTGGTAACACAATAGCACCGTCAACATCAACTAAATAAATACAAACGATAATAAGTACCCTCCAGACGGGAAGCACCTGAAACGTAAACAAACAGGTGTGCCACTTCTCACAGGAAAGAAAATTACGGAAATATATCAGAATATAACAAATTAATTTTATTGAAAACTATTTACTATATCTACTACTGTAATTTATAGTGGATCAGAATAATTTTTATCTCAATCAATCAAATTGTAGTAGTCCAAGAACTTAAGAAGGGGAGGGATCACGATAACATATTTGCATTTATCTCGTATATTAAAGGTCTCATGAAAACAATTTATGGTATTTAAGCTTCGAATAATGTGTTTAATTAAATAGCAGGGCATTGTATTGCAACATGAGTAGAACTGGGGGTTTGCCGAAAGCTGAAAACTGAAAAATGCAAATATCTCGGTTAGTATTCAAGATAGAAAAAAAAATGTAAAGAACAATATTTATAGTAAATTTAATTTGCAATAAAATTGATTCTATACAAGGTTTTGACTCGACGTATGCTAATGGACTTATTTCGAATTTTCAAAAATTCCCCTTTAAACCCACCCTCCCATTTGTCTGATTTCAGCCATTAACGAACATGATCTGTCATTTTTCATACAACGTTTAAATATCGAGTTTGGTAACGATCAAACAAAAATTACGCCCGCTAGAGCGTTAACAGACATATATATATATATATATATATATATATATATATATATATATATATATATATATATATATATATATAATTTTGTACGGACCTCATTTTCGTCATCTCCTGCATAATGTTGATGGGCATTTGAAGACATGTTTCGAAAATCGTGTCATGAGTACGATCTAAAAAGCCGATTTCCCTTATGGAAATAAGCTAATAAGAAGATTCGGCGGCGATATTGTTTGAACAATGGATCCATAATTGTAAGCTAAAGCAATGCAGTTTTAATAAAAAGTCAAAAATGAATCATATATACATCTATAATACTAATTAAGGTTTTTCTTATTATTAAATTTCGTTTTGTGATGTTTGGCCTAAACAAATTGCTAGTGTTCGGAGACTAAATAAATCTCTTGTTCAAGTAGGAATCGAAACCGAATCTGAAGATGCCCATAAGTATTAAGATAATTACCATAAGAAAGGTGTTGGTGTCTAAATTGTTTGATACAGATATCCAGAGCAAAAAGAATCAGTAATTTAAAAAAAAAAATAATATTGAACTCACTTAAATGATAAATACTCACTCTTTGAGTGTGTTTCGTTCAATAAGACACCCTTCAGGAACGCAATGTTTATTTTAAAAGACACCTTCAGGATCATCTTCGTCAAAACTAATAAGACGACGTAGAACGGCTCTAAGTCGGTTGGGATCAGATTTAACTCGTGAAATACTTCACCTCAGGCTGTCAAAATACGAAGAGCCCACGAACTCCGATTAAAGGGCTTTCAAACATCTTTTACACATTTTTCTTTCCCGGTCTTTGACTCACATACAGCATAACTATTAAATTCTCATAGCTTAGTAAGATATTATTTATTCCCGAAGGTAAAACATTACGATCTTCAGTGGCTCCAGGCGTTAATTTCCTTTGAAAATCCCGACCTCCGACGATTATGCCAAAATATATCTACTGAAAAACAAACCATTGATTATGATAAATCTTTTAGCGTACATTTTTACAATTCTGAACAAACTATTCCAGGTTTTCTAATACTAATACAAGGTTTCTTGTTAAGAGAAAAATACTCAGAGAGTCACTGTAGATCACGTAATATATTGCCTTCCAAATTTATGAGGTTAGTTCAGCTGGAATTTAAATTGTCTCAGTTAATCAGCAATGTTGCTAATCCTAAGCTATTTTCAGATTTTAATTCACTCTACTTAACGACGAAGAAACCGTCTATATTGGTTTCTGGTGTACCTGTCTTTGGAGTTTACTACAATAAAATAATGTAGGTGCCGGCTGAAATGTATCCATTTTCAAACCAGATCAAATTTGTTTCATATGCTTGCTTATATATAATTTTGATTATTATTACATATGATTATACATGAGAGGGAATTGATATGTGTTGAATATTCACATATACACAATCTCATAACGTGTATATAATAAAATATCATACTAGTCAGAAATTCCTACTTGGTTTTTACGAAAATTAGGAATTTAAGTTAAGTTCAAATTAAGTCTAAAGTTCAAATGAATTACTGGATATCAACAAGCATTATTAAGTTATGTATAAAACTAAATAAACGATTCTAAAAACAACCCCTTAAAATAAAACCAATCTCATAATAACACGCCAGGATACTTAGAAAATAATTAAACAAAATAGAACAACCGTCTAGTTTATTTAAAAACATTTAATAAGCGTTGATGAGAAGAGCCGCCCGACTTTCTCCGGCGACTGTCAAATGAAGAGATGAAACGAAATGAATTGATACAAAAGGAATTGGTGATAAGTTTCCACAATGGCATCCTTCCAAAGTGATATTCCCTAATCAATACTTCCCCATTTCCAGCTGGCAGAACAATGAAAGTCATTGATACTAATTAATTCGCTTGCTAGTGTGCCAGCCATTCACAACTTCTCCCACCCACTCTCTCTCTTTCTCTCCCTCTCTCTCTCATATATATATATATATATATATATATATATATATATATATATATATATATATATATTCTCTATTATCGATTACCTGCTTTTTTAAGTGGAAAGTGGTTACCCTACATATTAGAGAAAACTAATCATTTACAATTGTCTTATTTAAGGAAATTATTTAGTGACGAAATTGATTAAATAACGTCCTAAAATCCCACCCTGTCTAGAAAAGGGTGGTAACCTGTAGATAACCCGTCCCAATTAGCCTAAGTTGCAAAAAGTGGGTGCTAATAAATAACAATAATAATTGTCTTATAAAGAAAACGCATTTTTACACATGTTTAAATATTACTACACAGTATAGAGCAGTATTGTTTAATTTAGTGAATTGATGGTTTAATGAAGTTTGAAAACAAAATAATTATTTTAATGTTATGATACCACAGCCAATTTATAGTTGTTTTTTTATCATGAACGGACCAGAATAGTTAAAAATTTTGTTGTTTCCGGAATTAGTGATCTTCACATCTTAATAATTTTGTCGGGGATAGTTATACTTTTTGAACTAGTATGTTCCGGATCGAACACACCCTATTGATATAGTTAACATGATAAAGTACCTCAAAAATATATTTAATTCTTTCTATATTATACTTATCATGCCGACAAAAATGAGTTTAATTACTTTTCCTAAGCCTGCTTGATATGTTTATATATACCTGCTGAAAAGAATTAATTCCTTGCCCTGCAGTCTTAAGTTAACCCAATTTCAGAAACTTCATTCCTAAAATTTTGACAAAATAAAATCAAATTTTTAATGATCAGCCTTATTATTTCCAAAAACATGTTTAGCTTCATATACAGAAAATTATACAAATAAATCGACCTCCCCAACGAGGTAGTCGTATTGTACCTAATAAGATATTATCGATTACGTTCCAAATTTATTTTATGAGTCTCTTTTATAATTTTATGTTCATTTTTCCGATTTGATCAATAAAAATTATATTTTCTAAACAGCTCAATATTTACTTGAACAATACCGTACTTAATATTTAACGAAATCATGTAAAGGTAAAGATGAAATTTTTAATAGTCATTATTAAAGACCAGGAGGGTGTTTAGTCGGGGTAAAATTCAAAATATTTCCGTTATTTTGAGTCCGATTGAAAAATATTAAAGAATCAATCTTATTTAATCATCTCCATCGCCTAATGTCCTACAATCATTGATCCATATACATTTTCTCTTATTTTAATATTAAACTATTAATTTCAAGCTCATGAGATTTTTACACACCAGCAATTTCATCATTAACCATCTAATATCCAAGTTAAATTTGAAGTTGAAGCTATTTAAGCGCCTTGATAGTAGATAAATAGACAATTTAGTTGGAGATGACAACATCGGCGTACCATTCCGGCAAGTGGCAATCTGCTCAGTTTACACAACATCTGTTTGACGGTCTTTTATCGTATTTACAGTGATCAAAATAGTTCCGGCATTAAAATAGTGACTTTGATACGGGGTAACTTTGTGGCATATATATTTTGGCAGCTAAATTGTTGTAATCTTGCTTGGCAGTGGCATGAGGTACTCTTGTTAGCACCTTGACAAATGTTGGGTTTTCTGGAGTGGAGCTGGAATCAGGTAGACTTGAGAACACCTGTACAGATGAAGCATTGCGTCTTAGCACTGTTAGCAGCTATCCACGAGAACTTCTGACAAATATTGCACTCGAATCAGAAAGCTCTGCGGTAAATGTTGGGAGATATAGGCTTGAGTAATCTACTACTATTATTGAGACAGAGTAGTGGCAGATATAAAAACAGTGAGATGAGATAGAAGAGAAATGGAAGGTGGGGGGGAGGGGAAGGCACACCTAACAATGACTTATTCACCAGAGAGCCTCCTAACGGGAAAGGAAGTGTTTGCGTGTTTTGTTGGAACGGGAACTTGGTTCCACTCAGATCTGTTAGGTTTTCACAAAGTTTTAAACTTGGGTGTTAACTCTCCCGAACTAGTCTTTTCAACTTCCTCAAACACAGCTCCTTCCCTAACTGCCGTTTGTTTCAATTTCATATTCGTCCCCCCTCACCCGGCTCGCGTATTACAACGGTGGAGCCTAATTAATATTGTACAAGGTCCATAATATTCTGATTAACCTGAAATTCCGCCAAAGCATTGTTCCTGGCAGGGTAGTTTAAATGTTTGGAATAGAAATGAGGCAAGAGTAAATATCTAATATTTCCAAAAGCTCTGGGTTAAACGAGGAGCGCCAGTCATTGTGTGGGCAAGAAAGTTAGTATGGTAAAAATAATTTATTCCTTGGAAATACTAAATATAACTTTATAAATATATAATAAATAACAATAATATTAACATCATAATACTTTTTGTTATTTTATCTATTCCATTAGTAAGTTGTATCTATATGTATTATTTTTTAGTATTATGTTTCTTTATTTCTTTTATTTTTCATTATGAATTTCTTTTATTGCTTTTTAATGAGTATTACTATTTATTCTTCTTAATCTGAGCCTAATACTAGTGAATGGATGAGTGGGGTGGAAAAGTCACCTTGCCATTCTTAACCTCATTCAAACAAATAAATAAAGTTTAATGTAAGAGTATCTTACCAGGAATTCCATGATCCATACGCATCTAATCTACAACGTGAATTAATCTGGATAGCTCTTAGCCTCTATTCTATGAAATGCCCAGTATGATTCGTAAGCATCTATTCTACGACGGGAACTGACCAGTATGATTCGTAAGCATCTATTCTACGACGGGAACTGACCAGTATGATTCGTAAGCATCTATTCTACGACGGGAAGTGACCAGTATGATTCGTAAGCATCTATTCTACGACTTTAATTGTCCATTGTGGTTCGTAAGTATCTATTCTACTACGTGAAATGACCAGTATGATTCGTAAGCATCTATTCTACGACTTTAATTGTTCAGTATGATTCGTAAGCATCTATACTACGACTTTAATTGTTCAGTGTGGTTCGTAAGTATCTATTCTACGACCTGAAGTGGCCAGTATGATTCGTAAGCATCTATTCTACGACTTTAATTGCTGATGAATAGTTTTTAGCGTATAACTCATTTATAATACGACAAAACTCTATATTACAAATGTTACTTTAAATAACAAAATAAACAACTTATGTACGTAGTAGTAGTTATGTACGTATTTACTGAAAAACCAATAGGAGACGAAATAACGCAATTTTTAATTTCAGGCCTCTTTTATAACCCCCATTCCTGTTCACCTCAGAGAATTTTAACATAGCCAAAAATCTAACCTGGGTTGGTAGTAATATACATACCAAGTTTCATAAAACTCGGATCAGCCGTTTACGATTCTATGAAGGACATAACAATCAAACATTCTTTTGTATATATACAGATAAAGATTTTTAACTTGGAAAATATGTTGTATTGGATCAAAAATAACTTCTTCTCCTTCGTGTTTTGTACAAATAAAACTGTATGTGAAGGTAGATTATCCTCATTGTTCGCAAATATTCACCCCAACTGAACTCCCGAATTGCCATTTAGGGAATCCAAAATTCCTCTAATAACTATTATTCAAAATCACCTGAGTGTTAGATGAATATAGATAATTAAATGTAAAAAAGATTAATAGGCATATGAGTGAGGTGATATTAAATTCTGTAAGATAATTTTATTCCTTGGCCACTTTTCGACGGGCATTGTCCCGGTAGGTCGATATAACCGAATCCTAACAAAATATCGTCGTCCCCTTTTTCATGAATCCCTAGGTCAAACAAATACTAAGAATTCATTTGGTCATTGTTTTTATATGTTATTATAATAATATTTTACATTATACGCTGAATTCTTTCCTCGAATGTTATTTTAATTGATCGTGTCCTCAACTTTTTTGCATGTACACTGAAATAATATTTTGGCGATATGCGTTTTTTAATCATCATTGGGTTTTGTAGCTGAAGAAAGCGTAGCGTAGTCATGGCAAGGGTAGCAAAATCGAAGCGGATTTTTCTAGTGTTGAAATGACTTCAAATAACGTCATTTGACAAACGGTTATACAATTCTAAAGTTATGAGAATTTATGTAAACAATAATTGACACTGACTAGGCGTACGATATATAGTAATATAGTTCTTATACCGTTTCTAGACCAGATATTGAAATATTTTAATGGAATTGCCACATACAAAAACTCCATTTTTCCAAGCAAACAAAAATGCACCAAATGTAACCAATATCCCCATCTCTTTCGGGGACAATTCTTTTTCCAGAAATAATTATCATTAATTTATAATATACCACAGATAACGTTATGTGATACTAAAACATTTATAATTGTTGAGAATAAAAATATATATTTTTCTTAATTTAACTGCATACAGTGTACTTGCAGCAATGAAGTGCTCGACCACTCTTAACTCATTGAAACGAACCTTCTGCATGGGGGAGGTTGTCGAAACTGAGCATTCGTGAAGCGGGTCTTGTCAGCTGACTTTAAATAGATTATTTTGAAGCCAAGACTTAAAATCGATTATTTCGCATCATAATTTAAATCGATTATTTAATTTTAAAGTAGAATGTTGTAGAATATATTACTGTGGTATTTAATTCTGAGTTTTATTATTTTAGAGGGTTTCCCTATTCTTTCTTATATAAATATTTATTTAATTTTTCGTTTAAAATTATATCTTTCTTTAACGATTATTTCAGAATTACCCGATTATTTAATGTTTTCAAAATTGAATATAGGTCTTTTAGAAATGGAATGATCAGTCAAAGTAAATTTTTTTCGTTATTATCAATACTTTTTACATGTTGGTTAAATATTTACTCTGAACATTTGCACGGATTCACTAATATAGGTCCCATTACAAATGTCCCAACTTATTTCATATCAACGGAGAGATAACAAGGTCAAAACACCTCCAGTCTTAACTGAAGAGTGGAGGTATTTTGACCTCCACCAACGATATTTCATACCGTTAAAACCTGACTGATTCATTTTTTTAATCTTTATTCTACTAAAATTGTTTTTAAATATATTCTCATGTTATATTACAGACTCCATTACAATTCAGTTTCATGCCACTGTGTTGTATAAAAGTATCTTTGGAATATTCCAAATTGCGGGTTATTATTTGTTTTTATTGATGATAAATAAGGCCACAACACTTTTAGTGCATTTTTTAATAAAGTCTGCGTAGAAAAAGTATTAGCCCTTGCTATTAATGAATAAAATAATATACTTGGTAAACATAGAAAAATCACGAGTGGGGGTGAGGATTAAAATGAAGACAAAAATCTGAAAAGATACAAATGAATACTTTTTGTAGAAAATAATATAATTATGGGACTATACAACGATTTTGAGATGCGTAAATGAGATACTTACGATTTTACCTTTTATCTATTATCTCAAAATACCACCATTATCCTCATTCGGCCAGTAAAGGGCTTGATCTTTATATTAAGAAACATTTTATATCAAGTCAGGCTACCAAAAGCTTCCCATCTTAGGAGTATATGCCGCTTATGGTTAATGCTAAAATAAAAATAATTGCATTAGTTGCATTAGGGTATATTCGTGTGTCTTTAAAGGCAGTTGATAAAAAATGGAGTGCAAAAGCCTTTAACATTCATAATAACTCTGTTAATATCCGAAATAAAGAAAATGAAATAATCGACAATTGAAGGGCTATACAGTATCAACAAGATTTGTTCTATAAGATTTATCGACTAGAGGAATAACAATGCAAACAGTTTTATAAAACCGCTAAACAATTCTATTCTTCAAGAAACAGACTACTTCCTTTTTTTCCATGAGTAATTCAGTGCTAGCTCCGTAATTATGACCTAAATTAAAAGGTGTATTGTAAAAGTTAAGAAAACTTCAAGTCAAAATTTATTTTCTTCTTTGCAGGTCTATAATAAGCCACTGATTAATTTTAAAGAAGATTAGGCTTAGCAAAAAAAAGTTGGTGTAAGCAAACAAGACGGTAGCAAATGTGACGCTTAAAGACCCTTTCTTTGAATAAGTCAGGAGAGCAATCTCTCTCTCCCTCTCTCTCTCTCTCTCTCTCTCTCTCTCTCTCTCTCTCTCTCTCTCTCTCTCTCTCTCTCTCTCTCTCTCTCTCTCTCTCTCTCTCTATCTCTCTCTCACACACACACACACACACACACACACACACACACACACACACACACACACACACACACACACTCACGCACGCACACACACACACACACACACACACACTATTTCTCTCTCTCTCTCCCCCCTCTATTAAAAGTCTTAACTTAGAAATTGCAATATTTGGGGAGGTTTGGCTCATTTGTGGGAAGCATTTATCGTTGAGTTTGAAATGGAAGACACCTGGTAAAATACGAAACTCACTAATTACAAAAGTATTTTTACCTTATCGACTTTTTTCCCTATGATAATATTATTATGATAATCATTACGAAATAATTCAAATGTCCATTTGGCCAGTCCTTAACGCCTTCCTTCGATGGTTCTCTAATTCCAATATTCTTAATCCCCTCGCCCGCCCCCACTTATTTTCACCCACTTTTGCCAAATACTCAGCCCTCTCGTGTTAACTAGCCTGCCGCCTCCTTCAGGACAACCCCGCCATATCCACTCCAAGGGAGCTAGCTTCTTGTCTCGAGAGGCACAATTAATCCCTGCCTTGTTAGACATAGAGCCCCGCCAAGGGCTGTCCTTTGTAAGTCCCAGCTTGGCTGGGGCTACAACAAATTGGCTTCGCTCCCTCCATCCTGCTCAGGCCATTTTTCCACTCCTAAATGCACTCCCATCTTTGGCTCACTGTTTTCACTAAATGTTAAAGGAACCAGTTTATATTTTAACTTACCGATCCTGAAAACGCCTGTATTAGGTTTTCTATCGCCATTTTATTTTGTTACTAATTAGTCACTATTCAAGAGGTAGTACTTAATGGACCTCCTCTACTGTCATCAATAATGTTCACAATTCCTGGTGGTTCACATTACGCTGTCTGGTGTATCATAAATATCAATCAGGTTGTTCTATTAGTTTCCTATTTCCCAGATGTTCCTTTCTGCTTTCTTCTCCTTCCTCTAGATCCGTCGTCAAGCCTTCCCCCTGATGCTCTATCTACTATAGTCATTCTTATGGAATTTCTCTTTTTACATTATTTCTTTCAATTCTAACCTAATAAAAGTCCAAGTTTCATAGTCATAAATAAACTAAGGCACTTTACTTATTAGTATATGCGAATTTATGAGCAGGTTGATAGTCTAGGAAGCATATAACCAAATAGTTTTATGGCAAAAGTTCTACGCTCTGTATTAGTTTCTGAGTTGTTGCTCTCTGTTACTATTAGTCCTAAATACTTCAAGAGGTTATGAATAGGAAATGTAAAATACTCCAAATCGACTTAATTCCATTCTTCACTGTTCTCTCAAACCGGTCCTTTTCATCTTTATTTATTTATAATGAGTCCTACTTTTTACGATCCTTGCTGAAACTCGTCTACCCTGATATTCATATACTGTATGTGCTGTGTAAAACAAAATGTTGTGATTTGTATGCATGATACATGATTGTGTGCATTAATCTAGTTTCTACATCCTTTTATCGTCCAAGCCACCTACGCCTGTTGCCTTCCAATAGAAAATTAAAATATGAGGAAATCATTTGCTTGAGTGGATTCTAAATGGAGAGCCGTGTAGTCTCGGATCTGCTTCGGTGAACCACATCATCTGCTTAGAGGGTAACTAGCGTAATGACTGATCAATAACCATCACGCAACGTAGGTGTAATTATGGGCTGCCCCTCTACCAGCAATAATCCTGATGAAGCTATCGAAACCTTTGATAGTGGTCATAAATCCTGACCAATTTGGAACCATTTACCAGATGTTTAATGGCATGTATTGGCATACATGTCGAGTTATCTTCTTCTTTCGTTTTCTTCCTATACCTCACAACCCACCGGATAACACCAGCTACCGGGTCACCTACCCTCCTTGTTCCATTACACCACATCACCATTACCATCTCCCTTAAAATGGAACTATAGTTCAGTAGAAGGGGACCTTAACACCTACCATCAAGAAGCTGGGTCTCAGATAAAAAAAAAAAATGTCGAGTTACGTTCTACTTAGAGGAAACACACTTTAAAAATGATGGACTACAGTATTTTTTACGATGACATTCCTGCTAGTTCCTTCAAACCACAGCCTGGCTAATACGAGATATCTAGATGCAGTAACAAGAAATCCACGTAGAAGTAGAAGGGTAGGGAGTAGAAACGCTACTGCGATTGGTTCGACAATTGGAGTGCTAAGGACATGCTTCATTTAATGGAATAAACACTACTGAAAAAGGCATTGAATCCGATCCCGACCAGACAATTCTCTTCCGAAGTCGAGATATCGATCCTCTGACTGTTTTCTCAGAGAAGGAAGAAGCTAGCATGAAGAAGAACTCCAATCATAATTTCAAGGTCTCCAAGGGCTTACGTGGGGTGAGGATGGCCTCAATTCCAAAGGGTGATCCAAATCCTTGGAAGCCGCTCTTGGACATACATAAGCACACTCTTCCATTTCTGGAAAAGGAGCAAGTTCGGAACAAGGAAAAAAGCGAGGAGAAAGCATTTGCATAGAGTGGAGGCTAGATGGAGGAGGCTAAATGTAGCGACAAGAGTTCCATTAAGAGAGTACTAAACGGTGCTGGCGGTGAGTCCCGGGTCTAAGTGCTCTCCCTGCTTCGGCGAGCCGCATCATCTACTTAAGATGATTTACACAAACAGCCCCCCCCCCCCTTACAACCCCCACCAACTCGTCTATTTTCCTTTTCACGAGGAAAGTGACGAAAATGTCCTCCCTGCCAGTGACACGCCTTCTGATGCCCTCAGAGAGGATTTAGACAGCTCCTCTCAGAACCTTGTGTGCTTTTCCCATATGGGGCAAGCAAACTTTTGATAAGTGTCAATTTTTACCAGAGAGCACCATCCCACAAAATATAATTTCCAGCTGAAGTATTTTTCAGCACGTGCTAGATTTTTAGGTGCTCAAGTATTATTTTGGACTTTAGGGGGGGGGGAGGTGCAACTTGTACTTCTTATACCCCCATACCCTTCTTATAGGCAGGTTATTAAAAATAATAAGACTCGATTGTATAAAATAGGAATAATTAAACATCATTTTCGATAATAACATAAATTCGTGATAGAAATCACTAATACATATCCCATCGTACACCCTCCCCCTCCCATTTTACATCAGACGTTTAACATTTCCACGCGTACACAAGTCCTCAGCTCACATATGTTATCCCCCGGCGCACTCGAAAACACATACCCACCCACAGTAACTAATTTCCCTTAAGAAGAAATTTGTTAAAATAATGTGTTTTAAATGTCACTTCAGTCAATAATAATTTACTTTGAAGAAAAAAAAAAACGGAAATTAAAAATCACGACTAACAACGTAGAGGTGAATGGTCCAAATAAATCAGGTTGAATAAATAAGAGCTCTTGGTCAAGGAAGAAAATGCCGGTAACTGATTGTACTCTGGAATTTCACCAACAGTCTATGAAAATCCGCTAAAATGCTCTAATTAGCACAATCTCATTAGCTGACTACACGCAAAAAAAAAATTCTAAAAGAATATTTATTTTATTTCATTTCAGTCAAAAATATGTTCCATTATAAACAAAATTAAAACACAATAGCCCGTTACTCAGCTCAGAGTAAACTAAAAGGAATTTCCACGTCCGTAATTGACACACAGGTCATCTCATCAATTCATCTGTTCTCTAATTATCCCACAATAACATGCCCACATAAACAGAAATTGAAATAAGATTTCCTTAAGTCCCTTCAAGAAAAAATTATATGAGACCGATTACATAAAACTATTTAAATGTTTAACGAGATTGATTTTATAAAGTTATTCGACACGATTTATAATAATGAAGCTATAATGAATTTTCGATCCCCCACCCCCGAAGCCTCCTCCCTGGTCCAATATTAGCAATCAACGAACTAGATATTTATTTTTTGATAAAGTGTTTTAATATCAAATTTGGTACCGATCAAATAAAAACTTTAAGTAAATATTCGAAAATCGCATCATCAGTACAACCTCAATAGCTAATTAAGTTTAAGGAAAATCTGTCTTACACCACTTAGAGTTAGGACATGAATAATAAACCAATTAATCAGATTGAGTAAATATGAACTTTTGGTCATGAAACCATGTCGGTCGCAGGTTGTTCTGTCATAATAATTATAGATAGTAAATTATTAATTCGATATTGGCATGTTTTGGAGAGGAATATATGGCGGCAGGTGTAAATAATTGTTTTCACTTCTATTATGTAATCTAATGAAGCAGCTTGTTTGGATTAATAAAACGAAATTTCCTCATATTCATTTCATGTGCTCCCATGTTAACCTTGTGACGTACATTTGAAATATCCCAAAACTTGTTTAGTTGTTTTCCTTTTAGAGAAAGCTCAATTGTGATTTTCCTGTTCAATATTTTGCAATCCGAAATGGCTAGAAACTAAAAAAAACAAAATAAACGAATAGAGGTATTCTGGTGGAGTTCTGTGAATAGAAATATAAAAAAAATAGCAATTGCTGATCCGCTAGAGCTGGTGGTATTACAAGTGGTTTACTCAAACCTTAAAAAAAATGGATGGGGTAGAATGTTGCAATATTTACATAAATACTTCAGTTTAAAAAAAAAACTGGGTAAAAAATTGTAGGAAATTACTAAATAAAAATATAAACGCTGTATTCGGGAAAGACCACACACACACACACACACACACACACACACACACACACACACACATATATATATATCTACTTTTCGATAAGTTGCATAATGATAGAAACTTTTGAAATTTCCCCTCCCCTCTAAACCCACTCTTCTTTTAGCAGATTTCCCTTAGGGAATGATGGGATTTTCAAAATATTTCTTCAAATGTCCATCAATCCTACCTGCGATATGAGGAACATGAGGGACTTGCAAAATTTTATATATATATAAACTGCTCAAAAATGAATAGGGATATCGGTAGGTTGGTAGGCTTTTTGGTATTTATGAGGCCTAGCATTTTTTTTTAATTATAAATATCATTAATATTTAATAGAAATTATTGTCTTTTTCCCCCATAAAAAAGTTATTTAATTAAGGTCACTTTAATTAAAATTAATAGGATAAGAAAAAAATAACCGATATCCCTATTCATTTTTGAGCAGTATAAAAGTATAAAAAAGTATAAAAATAAAGCTCAAGTATGTTAACGGCTGGAATCGGACCATAGGGAGAGAGTGTTTAGAGGGGAGAATTTTGAAAATTCGAATTATCGCCTATATTATGCGTCGGATGGAATAAATTGTATAAAACCAATCTTATTGCAATGTAGTGTTCTATAAATTATGTTATATATATATTTTTTTCAAGCTAATATATTATGAAGCACATTATAAGCTTAAATACCAAATATTTTTTTCACTGTACTTTTACGTTTTGTGATAAATGCAAATACGTGAGGCACTTGGGAAATTTATTTAGTTAAAGTAGCCCCTGCGTGACGGACGTTTGCCTATTTCAGCTCATTAAGTAACTTAGACTTAGCTTTTACAGAAAATGTTTAAATATCTAGTTTAGAAAGCAATTTATTTTTTAAAAAAATTGCTGAAAGGAGAATTTCAAAACGCCTGAGGTTATCTAGTAGATAAATATACTTATGAAACGTACTTAAGACAGACACGCGCAAATATCAGAAAACTAAAGAGCTTGACCCACGAAAGTGCTAATAATGAATGTATTTCATATAAATACTAAAAATTTAAGAAGAAATGACAAATGTTTCCGAATATTGGAATACCAGACCTGTTATTTATTTGTCTGATCTCAATGGTCGAGACATGCTGTCAGTCGAATGTCAACACCATATCCCCAGCTTTGACAGTCGCTCTCTCTGTCACTAGACCCCTCCTCCAGTGCCCACTATTTCAATTCTGTCAGGCCTCCGATCCGAGTTGACCTCGCCGTAGAGAAATAAAATCCATCTTGTGGAATCTGTGGTCCGAAACCTCTTACCTTTCTAAAATCCATCTAACTTAAAAGTAAAGTCAGTTGTATAAGATCATATACATTGTTAAATTAAAATAAAAACGTCATTATTTTAAAGAAGTGACGAGAATGAGCGAGAATTTACTAAGTAAGGTAACCAAAATATCATTAACTCTGATACTATTAAAGTGACAGAAAATCTGGACAAACGTAAATGTTAGTATATTTGCTGGTAGCCAACGTTACGTATAAATTATAGACTGATTCGAGTTATTTATTATTACAACTCACTCCTATGGCGACCCTCTGAATTCCTAGTTCAATAATGAACGAGATTTTGGCATACATGGTGTTAGCTTCAGATAGGCAAGTCTGTCAGTTAATATCTATTATATAGTGTTAGTGAACTTTTTTTTTTTCATATTACGCCTAGTACAACATGAAAAAGAAAGAAATTGCTTCTTGTGCCACATTTATGAAAGGAAGTAGTGACTTGGGATTGGTCTTTTATATTATTTTTCTTTATGCTCTCTTGGAACTGATAGGAAGTAGCCGAACAATATCTGATATTATTTTATTCAAAGGGGAATATATTGATCCGATTAATATAAGATTATGTATTGTGAGGGTCGTATGAAAGGGTTACATAAAATTATAATAAAAAAGTCCTTTATAACCTTTGTATAAGAGAACAATAACCTTTCCGTACTGTTACCTCAGCCTTTGACAGATAAGGACCGCCCCCGCCTAAATTAAGCCCCTTTTTCGATGGAAAATAAAAAGGTATCGGCGGAAATTCCCCTCCCCAGCTTTCCAAGTTATTATCAAGGAGCGAGTATGCCTACGTAATAGATTTTAAAGAATCAACTTTGTTTGACGCTGTCAAGATCAAATGCACTTAGCTCTGTCGGTAGTAATTGACTTCCAAGTGGAGCCAATAGACTTTTAAACTGATGAAAGTATAAAAGGTTGGTTCCGACCATGAGGTGCCTTTAGAGGAAACTTGAAAGTCGGCGTGAGGCTTTCTCTTTCATTGAACTATCGGTACGAGGTATTTTAGTGACATTGCCACGATCAGCTGACACCTGTGCACACACACCTCATTCAAGGAATATTGTCAAATAATCTAACCTATTTCACAAACATCAATTCGTTAATGGGAAATTATTTTAATTATGGCTAAGTAACCATTAGTTGCTAATTTCCTCTTTTAAAGGAATACACTACTAATGTAGCTAATCTAGACATCCTAACTGTGACGTCTTTGTGTTTATATCCTAACCTTCTGATCTTTGAACGGAGCATCTGCTATCCTCGAAACTCTTCTTATCAGCAATTTTTTTTATTAGTAGATCTATTTTCAGGAAGAGATCCTTTGCTAAAACGAATATACTATTTTCACTTTTAAATGAACCCACAATTACAAAATACAATGACTACTAACTTTAACTTGTAATAATGGCTTCCCAAAGATACACATGCATGTTTTTCCCAGTTGATACAAAAATGAGACAGTTCTATGAAAAATCTCCAAAATCTCTAGACATTTTTTTGTTTTGATCTATACAAAATATGTTTAAATTAGTAACTGAGGGTGTTCTGTCTTTCATGTTAATAAATATAAAAACACTATATATATAAACGGAAAGATCAAAAAGGTCAAACACCTCCACTCTTAATACTTCTTTATTACAGGCAAAGTACTTTCGGGGCGAACCGTCCCATCATCAGTGCTCTAGAGTTGGTCCCTATTGAGCCGACATCTCCGGCGAGACTCCGGAGCGATCTCCGGCGGGAATCTCGCCGGAGATGTCGGCTCAATAGAGACCAACTCTAGAGCACTGATGATGGGACGGTTCGCCCCGAAAGTACTTTGCCTGTAATAAAGAAGTATTAAGAGTGGAGGTGTTTGACCTTTTTGATCTTTCCGTTGACGATGGACCTCCACCAGCCAGCACAAATCTAGACTATATATATATTCGTCATAGGGGAGGTTTGAGGAGAAATTATAAACTTTTGCTAAAAACATTGCTTAATCAGGATTTTATTGCATTATAAGACAGAATAAACTGTCAGTTAAGAACTCATAATTTCATTTTTTTTCTTATTTCCTTGCACATAGTAAAAGAAGTGTTGTAATCGTAAACATTTTCGAATGTCACATTTCACGCCATCTTTGCATTAACAGATAAATTAAGATGAAAATTTAGGTATTCTGTTATATTACGAAAAACGTGAGTGTAACGCCAGGAAGTAATCTATTTATATTTAAATATAAAAAAACATATATTAAATTCAATATGTTCTTTCAAATTCTTCCAACAAAACCAGTATTAACCATAATGTTGACAAAAATGTCTAGACAACAATTAACTGTATCTAGTACTGCAATTTATAATGGATAAGAAATTTTTTTTACCTCAATCACTCAAATTTCCGTAATCCAAGAACTAAAGACGATCTACAGAACATATTTTTCAAGTAACTCGTTTAATAAAGTTCTCTTGAAAACGATTTTTGGTATTCAGATTTCCCTTAAATGAAATCAGCTATTGAGGTCGTACTCGTGACCCGATTTTCGAAAATCTTCAAATGTCCATCGATCCTACCCAGGAGATGACGAAAATGAGGTCCGTTCAAAATTGTGTATGTATATATATATATATATATATATATATATATATATATATATATATATATATATGTTTGGTAACGCTCTAGCGGTCGCAAGTTTTGTTTGATCGTTACCAAACTCGATATTAAATCGTTTTATCTAAAAAGAAAGATCAAGTTCGTTAATGGCTGAAATCGGACCAGTGGGAGGGGGAAGGGTTTAAAGAGGGGATTTTCGAAAATTCAAAATATCTCCGTTATTTTGCATGGGATCGAAAAATTGTATAGAATAGATTTTATGGCAAATTAAATTTCCTATAAATAATGTTATTTACATGTGTTCTCTATCTTGAATATTAACCGTGCTATTTGCATTTTTATTTAGTGTGCGCCTGATAACAGAGTTGAGTTCGGCTGAAGTCGGTTTTATTCAGGACTTTCTGCAGAAAAGCTAGTTCAGCCATTTCTTTAACTCTTCGGCTATCGTGAAATTGGTTTAGATACTCGTTACTACTACTGTTATTAGTAGCCAGATTTCTCTATTGTAAAATTTCAGGTGGGAAATCTGCTTAGTTTACGCAGTCCCTGCGTGAGGACTTTATTGTATAACACACTATTGTTTATGAGTATGAGTGGGGTTTTGCTTAAGGCTGAAAGCTAAAAAAAACAAATACCTTTGTTAATATTCATGATAGAGAATAAATGTATATAACAATATCAAATCTGAAGAAAACAATTGGCAAACATCAATGTATTATTAACTCAGATTTTTTCTTATGTATTAAATGCTTTATTTATTATTATGTATATATTAAAGTTCCTATCCAGTTTTTCATTGGCTAAATTTTTTTTTATGTTCATCAAACTCTATATTTGATAAGCAATTTAACACCAAAAACTCCATTCCTCTTGGTCTGGTTTTCTTAATTATAAGCTTTACCATTAACGTTACATGTATATGGTCATATATTCAGTTCTGAATCAACAAACAAAAATTATTGCAACTATGTGTATTCTAAAGACAAAAAATACTAGATGTATTTTGATCTTAATTAATGTTTGTTTTGAATTTATATGTGTTTTAGACTGATTAAAGTGAAGAAGATGGTTTTTTTTGTTTCTTTAAATATACCAGTTAACGGCCGAACCTGCATCTACAATCTTTTCTATTTCACGATTTCAATTTAATTGTATGTTATGTCGCTCTCTAAAAGTTAAAGTTTCGAAGTTGCATGGCACTTACAACTATGCTGTAATTTTATTTGTTGAATTGTTGAAGTGGTAGACCTGTAGCACTGCTATAGTGATTATTCTATTCCAGTTGTGTGGTTGGTAGACCTGCGGCCAGCGAGGTTTGTATAAGTAAGAACAAACTTGTATCTCAGAGGGGATTATGGGGGTTCCTTTCTTATCCCTGGTTCCAGCCATTGCTTCTTCTACCTCTGTCTGGATCCCCGTTTAATATTCCCTAATATCTAACTCCTAAAATTATACAAATTTCTCTCTGTCCAATTTACCTACAATTATTAGTTTGTAACATTCGCAGTTGGAACAGTGTTGACTAATTCTTGTAATTGTACTTGAATAGAATTTCGACGGTCAATTTCCATTCCCACCAATTGAAAATAATATACTGCTTATTATGAAACAATGTGGAATAGAATATATATATATATATATATATATATATATATATATATATATAAAGAGAGAGAGAGAGAGAGAGAGAGAGAGAGAGAGATTCGAATTTCTTGGTCCATCCATCCCATTAATCAAGCGATAAAGATTCCAACATTTCTTAGGTTAGACAGAAAGGGCCTAGCAGTACTTGCATTGTCAAGGTATTACAGTTGAAATATTGTTGAGTCTTTATAACTGAATATATTACATAGATACTACTTCCGAACTTACTAAATGGTCTCACGATACTGTGTGGTTTAAAGTAGAGCTAGAATCTGTAATAGCAAGCCTGATATATTTAGTCCTCGTGTTCAAAGCTGGCACCCCTAGGAAGGACTGATTATTTCCGTACGATATTGTTCTACTACCACAACCATTTTTAGCAGATTTCCCTTAAGGGAAATCAGCTATTGAGGTTGTACTCATGACGTGATTTTCGAAATTTTTCTTCAAATGTCCATCGATCCTACCCAGGACATGACGAAAATGAGGTCCGTTCAAAACTGTATATGTATATATATATATATATATATATATATATATATATCTATATATATATATATATATATATCCTAGCTCAGATACACGGCGACGCCCGGGCATTCATTTGTGGCTGTCTGGGGATGGTATTTTTTTGGCAAGTCTTTTACCCGTCCCAGCGTTTAGGGCGAATGCCCGTCGTTTCTGTGGATTTGTTAATAATAAAATTTGTAAATTCAGGCCTCCCTTATAACCCCCACTCCTGCCCGTTCCTAGAAATGTTAGTATGGCTTATTATAAGGATGGCGTTAGTGCTAATACACAGTCTTTTGTGCCAAATAAAATTGTTGACTCCCGCTATAATTTTTAGCGTATAACGCATTTATACTTCGGTATACGACGATATTGTAAATAACAAAAGTTTCTCTAAATAACAAAATAAACAACTTTTGTTATGTACATATTTGCCGAAACCCCAATAGGAAACGAAATATCACTATTTTTAATTTCAGACCTCCCTTATAACCCCCACTCCTGCCCGTCCCTAGAAATGTTAGTATGGCTTATTATAAGGGAATCGTTAGTATTAATTCACATAGCGAGTTTGGTTTAGTTCGGTTGAGTCTTTTGTGCCAAATAAAATTGTCGACTCCCGCTATAGTTTTTAGCGTATAACTCATTTATACTTCCGTATACGGCAAAAGTGTATTTAGCAAAAGTTACTCTAAATAACAAAATAAACAACTTTTGTTATGTGCATATTTGCTGAAAAAGCAATAGGAAACTAAATATCGCTATTTTTAATTTCTGGCCTCCCTTATAACCCCCACTCCTGCCCGTCCCTAGAAATGTTAGTATGGCTTATTATAAGGACATCGTTAGTATTAATTCACATAGCGAGTTTGGTTTAGTTCGGTTGAGTCTTTTGTGCCAAATAAAATTGTCGACTCCCGCTATAGTTTTTAGCGTATAACTCATTTATACTTCCGTGTACGGCAAAAGTACATATAACAAAAGTTACTCTAAATTACAAAATAAATAACTTTTGTTATGTGCATATTTGCTGAAAATTCAATAGGAAATGAAATATCGCTATTTTTAATTTCAGGCCTCCCTTATAACCCCCACTCCTGTTCGTTTTAAAGAATATTAATATAGCCTAAAGTCTAAGTTGGGCTAGTAGTAATATACATACCAAGTTTCATAAAATTCGGTTCAGCCGTTTATGCGTGAAAAGGTAACAAACAAACAAACAAATAAACAAACAAACAAACAAACAAACAAACAAACAGACACGAAAGAAACAAAATGTAGTTATGGTGTCTATGACATGTGAAACGAAAAGTTATCGTGAAATTTCGCGAAAAAAATCAATGTACAGACAGAGGTTACAATTTTATATATATATATAGATATATATTTGTCTGTTACCGCTCTAGCGGTCGCAATTTTAGGTTTATCCTTACCAAACTTGATATATAATCGTTTTATACAAAAATAAAGATCAAGTTCGTTAATGGCTAAAATCGCTTAAGGGGTAGGGGGGGGGTAGAGGTGGAGAATTTCGAAAATTCTTAATATCTCCGTTATTATGCGTCGGATCGAAAAATTGTGTAGAATCAATCTTATTGCAAATTAAATGTACAATAAATCTTGTTCTATACATTTATTCTTTATCTTGAATATTAACCGAGATATTTGCATTTGTATTCCGTGTGTGGTCGGCAGCAGTCGGCTATGTTCGGGACTCCGCCGAGAGCTCTGGCGGCCGTTCCCGTAACTGTTCGTCCCTCGTGAATAGGTTTAGAGATCCCTTACTACTACAGTTGTTATTGGGCAGATTTCTCTATTGTAAAACTTCACGTGGGAAATCTGCTTAGTTTACGCAGCCCCTGCGTGACTTTTTTAAATTCAGGTAAACACCTATTTCAAATATTAGAGAAGTAAAATCCCCCCCTCTCTTTGTCACTGCAAGTTTACATCACGGCGAATTTCTATCAACATTTTATTTTATTCAGTTCTTTCTTCATTTAACCTTAATATACTCAAATATTTGGAATATTTTTTATTTAAGGCTATTGTAAAACATATGCAGTTAGCCGACCATAGTAATCTGTTTTTTTTATGAATCTGATAAAAAAGTGTTTAAAAAAATATTTTAGGACTTCATTTTACCAGCTAATTGCACATTCGGTTCTGTTTTAGCGTAATCATCATAGTCCTCCTCCTCTTTCCGTGAGTTTGTACTGCAATGTTGAAAGAATATTGTTATCATCATCGAGGGCCATGATGCAAATTATTCTAGATCCGTTGTGTAGGAAAAACAAATCTCTAAAAGTAAGGAGGTGAGATATTTTGTAATTCCTATATAATATGTTGACGGAATTAAATTATTAACAGTTATAAAGAATAATTCAGTTATCAAACCTTTTCTCAGTTTGTTTCTTTCCACTTGAGAACTATACTTTAAGCATATACATTTAAACTTTGTTTGTTCTTGTAACACGGAAACAGTTAACCGCTTAAGGTTTCCAGCTGGTATTTTTTTCCGCGAGACAACCATACTACACCGCATCGTTTTAATGAAGGCCTTTCCACTTTCATAATAAAAGGCCTTCGAAAATTCTAAAAACTTGATTTACACAGTTGGTTAAAGGTTATATTTTAAATAAAACCCGTGACGGTTTAACCCTAAATCTAAACGTTCTCCACTTTCAGATCGACTTCAACCACTAACCTACCTTCAGTGGTAAAATATCGAGATTGTTGCCCTGATGTAAGAATTTCAAGAGTGTTAACAGAAATATAATTTATTTAAAGGGACATCATTTACGATATTTATTAGGGACATCTTAAGAATATATAGAAAAAACTCTATAAGGACACATTGTCAATAGTTTATTTTCTTGTAGCTCATAAAAGCTCTTCTACGATGATGACAATTCTACACTTCTGACCGGCTACAGTTTTCTTATGGCGGCACTAGTTTTATAACCAATTTTTGTGCCATACGGTCATTCCCATTAGAGGCGGGGATGTTATTCCTTCTGTAAGTTTTGATATTTCTTAAGCTCTGATAAGTCTTCTTTTCGCTCTAAAACCCATCTTTGCTTTTCTGATTTAATGCGGCCTATTCGCTTCCGAGAAAACTTTTGAGACTTGTATTGAACCACTAAACCGTAAGAGCCACATTGTGCTTCTCAAGAGCTTAAGAAAATTGGCAGAGCGTTGAACATTAGGCAAGCCAATACGATGCTCTTCGGAAGGGATTACTAGGTTAAGTCTGTTTGAAACTTCAATGTCCAGAGTGCTGAAGTAGCTTTTCTCCGAATGGTTCGGAGACCATTCATTCCGAATAAGCCTTACAAAATCAGTTCCTACCGGCCAACTTTTAGACAAGGAAATACAATGGACGGATTCGAAAAAGGGCTGGTTGTTTTCCCGAAATTTGATTGCTAAAGTTTGCCTTTTGAAAGCTTCCGAATTGCATGAGCCATATATGGCAATTTGTGGTGGAGAGTTAGTAACGGTTGACTTATGAAAGCATTGATAATTTGAAGTTTCATTCTGCACGGTATGAAAGACGTTCCAAACGCCGAATATTAATGACCAAAGGTTCAAAAACTTTGGAGTTCCCTGTTAATTACAAATAGGATAATCAGCTGACCCCTGTCAAAGCTTCTTGAGTTTATTTATTAATTAACCAAAGTAGTGGCATTAAGATATGGTAAGCATATTTTCAACATGGGTATCTGAAATATTATCTAATTAAGAATCTTATTAATTTAAGGGACAACATTCTAACCCTAGGATGAAATATAATAAGTTTGCAGTTAGATACTTCTGCATACCTTATCTATGTGGACACTAGAATTAATTTATAAGCAAAGGAATGAGTTTGTGGAACAAACATGGTTATGACCTTGATAAAACTTCCATCTAGAGGTGAAGTGGTTTCTGCGTAGCAAAGGAGTCAGTAATGTCCGCCTTCCGTCTCGCATATTTTGAGCCCGAGAACCATAGTTTCTTATTTAAACGCAGACATACAATTATTTTATTGAATTGTTTATATTTTAATCCTCAGTGGTCTTCTTTAATCTGAATTGTCTGATTCCGTAGACAGCAATATGCCTTTCACTTACAGCCAACGCTGTATGAATGAAAGCCTTTCAAACGATCTGGTTTTCCAGCAATATTTTTCACTAAAAAATAAAATTTTACATCGCTGAATGAAGTTAACGTGTCACCAAAATTAATTACTATCAATGAAAAATTAAAACAATGTTATTTTCATTATTTGCCTTAGTTTTAGGCCCTGTGTTTTTTAAGATGCTGTGGACTATACACCAAACTGATAAGCAATTATAAGGGGATTAGATGGTGGCTATCAGTAACAAAATTTAAATAAATATGTATATTAAATTTAATAATATATCCCCCAAAGCATTACCTGAAAAAAATTGTTTACTTGAATTTTTGACCACTTGCTAATCTAAATTAAGGGAATTAAGAAAAATACATATTATTATTCGGAAAATAGATTGGCTCCAGCAATGAATATATGCAAGCGTGTGGGTAGAAATTGGGCAGATATTTGTTTGAATCAGCCGAGATTTCCGCAATTTCAAACCCAATGTATTGGCCAAACTAATTTTTCAATTGTAATTTACTTATGTCCAGCTTATGCAACTACGGATAATCTGGATACAGGTTACTACCATTTCTTGGGAGGGTGGGACTACGGATTTTGTTTGACAAATAAGTTCTTCATTAAATTGCCCAGGTAGGAATCGGAGCCAAGAATCTAGGTTTACCACGTTTTCTCCTTAGATGCTGGATAGTGGAGGATCCAATTGATCATTATCTGTAAAAAACCTTTGCCCTCTACAAGTACTTTAATATATGCAGAGTGCTCTTTCGGAGTCCACGCTTCATCATCAGTGGCTGCTGATTAGTGAAATGTAGCCTGTACCAAAGCAGCCGGGCGACTTTCCTAATCAGCAGGTCTCTAATAGTGCAGTCTGCATTTATTAAAGTACTTGTAGAGGACAAGGCGTTTTTACTGATCCTTTTTCATTTACCAAGTTCATTAACAACTCTCACTACTAACCTGAGACATTATAGGAGAGACCCATCATAGGCGAGGCTGAAGGAGGGCCCACGAGTGGACGGTATATCTGAAAAGAGGAACTACTGAAGAAAAGGAAGGAAATTGGACCTTTGACCATCTAGACACAATTAATCTTCGCGAGTTCAGAGCCTAATAACAATAAAAATAACCTGAGACATTGCACTTAATGATTAAAATATACTGAAACTAAAGAATAAAATTTTGAAAGGTTTTCTTAGGTTATGAATTTCGTAGAAATTATTATTCAGACAGTATAAATGAAAATATTATAGGCCATGGACCACAATTTTGAAATAAATGACCACATCTTTAAATTGAAATGGTTTTAAAAAGTAAGTCGCGCACGGTCTGTATATAGCCAATTTTCTACAAGAATTCCAGACAGAGTTCGTCGTAGCGTGTCATACTAACACAGACAACTTAATGCTTGAACGCGCTTCATTGTCGGCATCTATTAGAAGATAGGGTCCGTGGGCATTTGCAGAAATTCATTACAATCCCCAAATTAGATCAACCACAGTAACTGGTTTCCCTTCACCTAAATATAAGAAGTTTTGACTTCCAAAAGGTTTCTTCATTTGAAATTAGTGAGTACGTTTTCCAATAAAAAACTAAATGACGAATGGTCGAGTTCTAACCGGACCACTTCACTCTGCCTATCAATATACAAGATAATTGTTTTACCTTGGTTTATTATTGGCAACAGTACCTCTACAATTGTGCTTTCGAAATCAAGAAATTGGGGCTTATATAGCGTTTGCTGGAATCCCTGCTCAGGTAATGGTGGCGCAATCAGTGCTGGAAGGGCTCGACAAGATCCCTGGATAACGAGAATGGAGATATTCCAGGATTAGAATGGGGATTAGTCAGCTGTCTTCTTATCCTCCCTCCACTTTTTCCACCTCCGCTACCCTCTTAGTCTACAAGGATATCCAGGATAAAAGGTTATTTGTTTATCCTGGGAAATGTTCGTAATGGAACAATCCGATTCCTCCCACCAGCTATACAAAAAGTAAGTGATTAGCCATTTGATAGGAGACTGTCAATATAGATATTTCTTGCAACATGAAATTTATTTGGTTGCCCTTTATGTGTAAGTTGTGAAATAAAAATTTGACAATATCGAATAAAGAGATTATAGAAGATTACCTGTTGCCTGTCATTGACAATCTGAAATAACAATGGTTTACCTAGGCAGCCCATAAAGACTGAATTAGCATAAACAATGAATATCCTCTATTTTTTTTTTCGTAGACGGAAAAAAGAAATTCTTTTTCATTCATCATTTTCCTGTTATATCCATGAAGCATGAAGAGGGATTAGACGAATATTCTTCAATTCTTAGAATATTTTATACCATTTGTTTGAATAAGTATCGCTTCCCCTTGAAATATAAGTATTTAATTCTCTAATTAGTAGATTAAAATTTTCACAGATATTCTCATTAAAAACCAATGAAATATGAGGAAATAACTGGAGGGTTAAAAGTAATAATTTGGACGGTTTGTGAAGGTACAAGCGTAGGTTTTCATAAGGTCAAACACGTCTCTGGTGAAAAGGAGCCAACTATAGAGTACTGAAGATGGAACAGGTTGTCCCGAAACTACTCTGCCTATAAGAATGACTTCTAATAGCGTCGGTAAGGGATGTTTTCCAATCCTAATGTTATAACGGTGAATTTCATAATACATTTCAGGTTGTGAAATACGAATTGTAAACAAATCTGGTTACAATTTTCCTACATCACTTTCTTGAGACTTCCTCTACGAATACTAATGATTCTCTTTTTAAAGACTGAAATCGGATGTCAAAATATTGATGTTAGTTAATTAAAATAACTTTTTAATACTGAAAAAAAAATGTATTTATGGCTCAATATATTATTTCCACATATTCGATGAAATCAATATTAATGATATATTGACAAATACATGTAATTTCATTATTATAGGACTTTCATTATTATTTAGTTGGTGCTGCTTAACGGTATCATAAGTCTATTATGATATTGTCTGGGACACAAAAACTACGAAAATAATTATGTAGCAAACAAATGAACTTAGTCAAACGGTTACGATATTAATTAATTCCCATTGTATTAAAAAATATATATAAAATGGACTTTTGACTTTTTAATAATAGAATATTTAAAAAACAATTTAATGATATAATATATAAATATAACAGGAAACATCTCAAATACACAAACGCGCATTATATATATATATATATATATATATATATATATATATATATATATATAATATCCAATTTTTTACGCTTTATGTTTTCTCAACTGAATTCATAATGATCATAATATATTTAAATTTAATATAAATAAGAAATAAAATTTACGTATAGAGCGCTAGTCCACCAAGAAAGGTCTCCGTTCCCCTGTTCCGTTGTTATTTTGGCTTGAAGTTTTATTTCTAAAATTATCCGAAGCCCCAGAGAAGGTGCTGCTTTTTTCGATATTGGTATTTTATTCTCTTGTACTTTAAGCTGTACCCAATGCTATATTATTAATTGGTAGTACTTCTTGAGTTTTCTTCTTTTTTTTTCAGACTTGAGAGAAATTAAACAGCAAAAGTAAAAATTGTCTTCTTGTCGTAAGCCAATTTTAACCCCAAATTCATTGGGGGGGGGGTGGATTTGCTTTAATAAATCTTGAAAGTCAATGAAGGGCTGCTGGAGACCAACAGCATGCGCAAATGCTTCTCAATCATATGCAAGATTGGGAAGATGATATCTGAAATTGATCGTACAAGGGGAAAACCACTCAGGTATGATACCAGTCACTACCATTATACTCCGAAAAACAGCTAAAGAAAAAACATCTTATTGTCCATGAAAATAAGTACTCCACCAGTAAATGTATTGTATATATATTGTTGCCCTAGGAGTTATTATTATTATTACATTGGAGTAGATTGTCGCTGCTTAAAAGACCTTACAAATTCTTACGATTAATATTACAATGTATTTATGATGTAATTTTGTTATTTTCTTATGTATCTTAGTCAGGATTGATCTCCAAAAGTGTAATGAGCTATTCTTTGTTTCAAGGAAATTTTCTTTATTGTTAATCCTGGTCTTTTTGAAGAATCCCTTTTCGAGGGAGACTGAGAGGGGGGGGTCTCCTATAGGCAAATTGGACACCCTCGCAATCCCCCACCTCCTGGCTCGCTATAGAAACAAAAAGATTGGAAAGAGAGTCGGGATAAAAAATAAAAAAAAATGTAAAAGAAACAAGTAATTTTCTGCTGAAAAATCTCTTTCAGGTTGGACCTTACACTCAGATCCAATTTCATTCTTCCCTCACTTTCTCTCATTTTGTCTCGCCCTCTCTCTTTCTCCCCTCCCAATCCCCTCTCTCTATTTCAACAATTCCCAGACAGCTTTTACATTTATTTGGTTCTCCTTCTCTTTCTGGCTCGCCTCAGACCACTATGTCACTTCCTCCAACACCTCTTTCCAGTTTTCTTTTATGGAAACATTAAAAAAATCTGCAATTACTCTCCCTTTCAACAATAATTATTAATCAACAGTTCTTCTCTCTTTCTTGTCCAGAGACTGTCATCACTAGTTGTAGAGATACTGTCATAGCAATATTCGTGTTGTATAAAATCTTCCACGACTACTTGTTGCAGACCTTATAGAATCTGCCATCAATAACTGTGAAATAGACCGTTATATGTAATTCTGTAGGATCTTAAAGAATTTGCCAACACTATTTTTGAAAAGACTTCAGTAGGTCACAAAAACCCCTATGGTAGATAAAAACTTCTGTGATAGACACAGAACAGCTGTCATAGTTTAGTTTCAGCCTTCAAGAAATCCCATATTTTGCTCATGAGATTTTAGCAGATTTCCCCTAAGGGAAATCAGCTATTGAAGTTGTACTCATGACGGAATTTTCGAGATTTTTCTTCAAATGTCCATCGATCCTACCTAGTAGATGAAAATGAGGTCCGTTCAAATATATATATATATATATATATATATATATATATATATATATATATATATATATATATTTGTCTGTTACCGCTCTAGCGGTCGCAATTTTTGTTTGATCGTTACCAAACTCGATATTTAGTTGTTTTATGTAAAAAAAAAGTACAAGTTCGTTAACGGCTGAAATCGGAACAGTGGGAGGGGGGGTTTACAGGGGAGGGTTTTCAAAAATTCAAAATATTTCCGTTACTATACGTCGGATCGAAAAATATTACAGAATCAATCTTATTGCAAATTAAATTTACTATAAATATTGTTCTATACATTTATTCTGTATCTTGAATATTAACTGAGATATTTGCATTTGTATTCTGCGTGTGCTCGGCAGCAATCTATGTTCGGGTTTTCCGCCGTGAGCTCTGGCGGCCGTTTTCGTAACTATTCGTCCCTCGTGAATAGGTTTAGAGGTTTCTTACGACTACAGTTGTTATTAGGCAGATTTCTCTATTGTAAAACTTCACGTGGGAAATCTGCTTAGTTTACGCAGCCCCTGCGTGACGGACTTTTTATATTGGGCTATTGAAACCCTAAACAACTGCTAATGCTCATATAAGATTCACTGTCTCGTTTACATATGACTTTTACCAATGCATCATTGCCTCTCCGACAGATGGAGATTTGGGTAGTTGGTGAAGATCCCACATTTGCTAAGTTGTAGACTTAGACACATCCTGTTTAGCTGATAGACGTTTCGTATAGCAACAGTAAAATTAGATGAACTGTTATAGCGTTTTTCTAAATAAAACTATCCAGTGTTAAGTATGTCTGAATATTTTTTAAGAAATTAATATGTACAGAGAACCTGTTATATTCTAAGAAGAGAAATTGAAATTAAGACTCCTTTTAGGGCTTTCACAAAGGCCTTTCTCTGTGTTCACCCAGAATGCGTCCAGGAAGGGAGCTTTACGCTATGATGGACAATACTGGAAACCATCCTTCAGAAGAAGTACGAGGAATGGAGTTCTTTGATAGAGAACATAAGAAAGTTCTTTCCGCTCTACTGGATCGGACCACAATAGAATTGACAATACAACTAAAAATGTAGCTCTGGGCTCTGAACATCAAAGGAGGATATATTCTTAGAGAATCATCAAAAAAATTTTCTTTTTTTTATGGTTATTCAAAGTTTTCAGTGAGGTGCCGCTTAAGTTCTTGTAAAATGTTGGATGAATTTATGTCAAAAGGAACATACCTGTCGTAACTAACCGGCGGATTCAGCGAATTTCTTTATACATTTACAGTTTTCAAAAATTAAAAAGTCAGTAAGAATTGCCCCAATAGGAATTAAACATGATAAAGTGGATGTAAAAGACATCCGGCCATGATGGTAGAGGTCCAACTTCAGATCGCAGAAGATAAGCAACATCGGGAAAGGTTAGTAGTTCTTGAAAGGGTAACCACCGCGAATGTTAGTTCGCCAGTTCACTAGCAGAGTACGCCAGAGCACCTTAGTACCAAGAAGCTAGTGGAGCAACGAGAGCTAAAGAGGTTTGACTAGAGCACTAAGGTAGATTTCATCTGCTGCGAAGCTATCTGCTACCTTGTCTTTTAGCAGATTTCCCTTAAGGAAAATCAGCTATTGAGGTCGTACTCATGACGAGATTTTCGAAAAATTTCTTCAAATGTCCATCGATCCTACCCCGGAGATGACGAAAATGAGGTCCGTTCAAAATTATATATATATATATATATATATATATATATATATATATATATATATATATATATATATATATATCTGTTAACGCTCTATCGGTCGCAATTTTTGTTTGATCGTTACGAAACTCGATATTTAACCGGTTTATATAAAAAGACAGATCAAGTGCGTTAATGGCTGAAATCGGACTAGAGGGGGGGGAGTTTAGAGAGGGGATTTTCGAAAAATCAAAATATCTCGTTATTATGTATCGGTTCGAAAGATTGTATAAAACCAATCTTATTGAAAATTAAATTTACTATAAATATTGTTATATACATGTATACTCTAACTTGAATATTAACCTAGATATTTGCATTTTTATGAAGTCTGTGGTCGGGTATAGTTCGGATTAGGTCGGCCATTTCCGTCACTACTCGGCTCAGGTGGAAGCTTCTTCTAACTTTACCTGTCGTTTCTAACCTTACCTTACCTTCGTTACTTTGTGAGATTTATGCAAATACGTTCTGTTCATCCCCCCCCTTCTTTAGTTCTTGGACTATTAAAATTTGAGTTATTAATATATAAATTATTGATCAGGATCAATAAGAAGGCCAAGTCCTCTACAGTTTTTTAATATAATGCAGAGTGCACTTTCGGAGTCAATGCTCCATCCTCAGTGCCTGCTGACAAACACAAACCTCGAGTTAATTTAACATTCACAGCATGGCCAAAAAGCAAAATAGACAAGTCATAAAAAAAAAAAAAAAAAAAAAAAAAAAAAAAAAAAAAAAAAAAAAAAAAAAAAAAAAACACAATATAAATAGTAAAAACAATGTTAATTCTTAAAACTAGACAACTAATAAAAATATAAAATCGAATCCTAGTCAACTACTATAAATTAAAGCCAAAACAATCAAAAAATTTAATAACAAGTCAAATAATAAAAACAAACAACGGTAAGCATATGTCAAAAACTATAAATAAAACTACCTAAATTTCAGATTTATATCACAGTGGATGAGAACCTCGGAAAAAACTACCCAGAGGAACTGTAAGAAACATCTAAAAAATAAGCAAAAACCCCATACTAATAATAGAGAGAAGATGAAGGAGGTACCTGATTAAAGCTGTGTTGCCTGGACCACGACTGCCGGGCGACTGAACCTCTGCCCCCGTAGAGAAGACAGGGCCCCGTCACCGACATGTCACAGCCTTACCGCCTCCTCCTTCTTATTAATATTCCTATCTCCATTCGCCTGTCTGTCCAGCTTTATATGCAGCCCCTCAGCCATATTTAATCTTTTGCCCTTCTTCTCCTCATACAGCAATTGATACTTTATGCTGGACATGTCATGGCCCTCTTTTCTGGCGTGTGCGGAAAACTCAGTGTCGCGAGTGATGTGCTCCTTAAGACGCGTCCTTATCTTTCTACCACTTTGCCCCACATAAGAGGCATCGCATCCCGTGCACGAGATCCTATACACGCCAGATCTATCCAGGGGGTCCACATAGTCCTTAACACGGGGCAAACAATTTTTTTTTCAGGGACCGCTTGCTCCTGTAGGCAGTAGCCAATCCAATTTTCTTCAACCTGGATCCTATCTTTTCTGAAACAGGGCCCAAGTACGGGATGGAGACAGGGAACGACTTATTTTCCTTCTTTTTGGCCCGCTCTTCAACCGTGGCATCCTCCAGCTCCTTGGCTAACTTCCTCTTCAATCGGCGTTGGATAAGCCTGTCCACCAACTGTTCCTCGTACCCGTTTGCTTTACCAATATGCTTAATGCAGACCACTTCCTTGGCGTAATTTTCTTGTGTTAGTGGGGTACTAATCAGCCTCTCCACTAAATAAAGCAATCCCGCCATCTTGTATCTTGGGTGATGAAAAGAATCGGCAGGTATCAATAAGTCGGTGGATGAGGCCTTCCTATAGATACCGAATTTATGACCCCCTCCATCTCTCTCTATCTCCAGATCTAGGTAGCATAGCTTCTTAGCTTTTTCGTTCTCCAAGGTGAACTTAATTGTCTCATGACAGCTATTTAGGTAGGGAACTTGGCCTTCTTATTGATCCTGATCAATTGGTTCCTCTACCATCCAGCATATTCCAGAGATATATAAATTATTCTTACAATTCAGAAACCGTTTCAGTTGGGAATTTATATTAATTAACTGAAAGATTTCTCATTACCGTTTGTATTTAATCACGGTGGTATTGTGTTACCAGTATGCAGATTTCACTATCGTAAAACTTCACATGGGAAATCTGCTTAGTTTACGCAGCCCCTGCGTGACGGACTTTTATAATACATGTGCTTGACAACCCCCCGCCCCGGAATTTCGCAGCACAACTGCTACACTATAATAAGAGTAACACCTGTAGAATATCAGCTTCTCAAAAAGCAAATGTAGGAATCACGAAAACACCTGAAATTGATAAAAAATTGTTGGGTGACAGGATGAACTCAATTTCATAGGAGAGTCTGCCTTAACGATAAGGACAAGTATGACTGTCTTACCTTTCAAACATTTAAAGGCTGAATTAGTGAGATAAGAATAAAGAGTGGATGGTTCTATATATCGATCATAAATGCATACGCAATGACGGAGAACAATGAGGAAGAACTAATGGGGGAATCAGAGATGAAGTATATAGCAATGGTGTGACATACAATGGCATAGTGTAGTTCGAGACAGTCAGTTCCACCAAAACTAAGTGCATGTGGTCAAGATAACTTTCAGTATGTCTAAGAAACTGGTTATTAGTAGTTCCATTAATCCACAGTATGACGTTAAATATACATACACCAGTCCAGGTGACAGGAAGTAGAACCAGATTGATCATGCTCTAAATGATGAAAGCGGTCAAAGCTCGGTCAGCTTTTCAAGGGGGCTAAATGGCATCTTGAACATTCAATACAGAGCAAACTAAAGGCAATAAGGTACGCCTAAAGGTTAAAAGGGCATGAAACTCAGTCACTTTATAAATTAGAATTTGCCAAGATATTCAAGTTATTTGACTCAAACAGTTCGCTCACTGTTGGGCATTCCGAAGCGCTTGAAAATGCAATTAAAGATGAAAGCCTATTAGAGAACAGAAGAGACACTAGCCCGAGAAGAGGTTCAGTCAGGAATACCGCAAACATCTGGATGAAAATAGAAAATTAATGAGTCTCAGCGTAGGCAAAGGAGACCAGGAATCTAGGGGCTACTTGACTGCTCAACGTTGAGTTATAAAATCAAGAGATGAAAGCACTCTAGATGGTCGGAATGGATAGAAAGCTGATCAAACAAGAAGTAAGCAATTAATTAGTTGATTTCGTCGCTCGAATGCAAGTACTCGCGAGTCAATTCCTAAAGCATTCATAAATGAGTGAGAAATTACTGAGGAATTACGTAATATGAAATAGCCTTTAATGGCAATTATGCAGGTTTCAAAGAAGGAAAAAAGCACGCCGTACATGATATTTCCGTGAATTAGATACTCCAGAAGCGTTGGGTAGAGCAGGAAGTACCTATACACGAACTTCAAAGCAGCGTAAAACTCAGTTTATAGGTGATACCTTTGAAAAAATATGATAGAACTTGGTATTCCAGAAATACTTGTCTGCCTAGCAAAAACGTGCCTACCGATGTCGAGTATTGGACCAAAGGGCGGGTTCTTACAGATTTCTGGATCAATACCCTGATAATTTATTAGGTTACACATCAGTTGGAAACCATAACAATATGCTTTACTTGCTTAAATGTGATACAAGTTATTCAAACAATAAATACAAATAACGCATTTCTTGATGGGAATTATTATTAACCCTTCCAGGCCTGTGAGACCGGATTATTCGGTTTACGTCACGGAATTCATGTTTCGGTAAGAGTGTTAATTAGTTAAAATCAAATATGAACCACAATTGTAGACAATACACCATATAAATGAAGACCGATTCCGTTAATACCAAAATTGGACCAAACAGATTCTGTTCCAGTTGTTAGGAATTAATCAAAAAATGACTGATTCCCAATCATGTTGGTCAAGCTAAAGCCAAAAATTATTGTTCCAGTCGTATTCTTCTTAATAGAATTTAAACAAGCTTTTTTTGTAGTTTGTCATATCGTGGCTTCAGCCAACCGATAAAATCTTCTAAATTTAAAAATGAGATTGGCATGATAGAATTCACAGTAATGTCATCTGTGTGACATTCTAGCTTCTGTGACATTTATTTAGTTTACGCAACCACTGCGTAGTTAACCCTCCTCCCCTACCCTTGTATTCTATGACACATTTACTACTCCTGGGTCGTGTACGACCCATGGACCTGAAATTCATCTTGCTATATAAAAATAAATCATATAGGATTTAAAATGAAAAGTACAAAACTTATGAAGTATAGAAACATCATTTTTAATCTTGAAAAGGCAAACAAAGGTAAAAAATAAATAACAAATTGTAAAAACAAAATTATTGAACAGGTAAATAATACATTACAAGAAATATTGCATTACACTATGTTATAAGGCAATTTAATCCTTCATATTTTAAATATTCTATTGGTGATTTTGAAATATTCAATTCCTCTTCGGTCAAACAAGATGGACAAATACCCATTTTATGTTCACCACAAATAGATTTTTGGCAAAGCTGACAGCTGGAATTGCTTTTTGATCCTTGTTCCAGGGACAGAAACTGCATCTAGCTCGTTTTGAAGTTTCTAAAGATTTTGTAGGCCCTGGTTCTACCATTTGCTTTTTTAAAAAATTGGTTATAGCCAATTTTAGACCTCCTGGAATGGGCTTGGACATCCGTTGTTCTAGGTGCGGAGTGACGAGAGCGATGGTTTTTAGAAATTGCGACCGAATTTCATCATCAGTAATAAAAAGGCTTCGATCAGCCATCTTTACTGCAGAAGAAAACAAAATAATTAGACCAGACAGACGAGAGAACAGTTTAGAATATTCATGACACATAAGCTACCCCTGGGTCGTATTCGACCCACACTTGCAGATTTTTCTAGAAAAATACTAGAATAAAGGTTAGAAAAGCAACCACACTTACCTTATCGCTAGTACAGCTTCCAGAGGACTTACTGGGAGGGTAATTGACCCCCTGCCCCCTACCCACCTTGTACAGGTGCGTACAAGCGCCGACAAAGCAGCTCTGGGTCGCCCACGACCCAGTGGGTCGGGGAGGAGGGTTAACAATTAATATTTTGGAGCAATGACAGTTGGCTTTTTGGTTATAATCCTAGTTCTTATTGTCATGTCAATGTTGATGTAAAGTGAACTTATTGCTTTTCAACTCCATTAGTACTTGAGGAAAAATATATTAAAATTCTAGGGAACATAATTGTTTTGATAACTAATTATATTAAAGGAAAAACATTCGATTTTATGGTATATTTAACCTATTTACAAATAACGATATATTTAACATTACATTTAACTTCATAGGCATTTGCAGGATAATAAGAAACTTGTATATATGTGTGTGTGTGTGCGTTTGTAATTTTAATACTGCTAGTTGTTAAAATTCCAACTTTTCTATGTGAGAAACAATGCCCATCCATATGGATAACGTGGAATAGAATGACGAAGCCTTTAGTGCACTATTCCAGAGAAGGAACCGCATACTGGCTTCTCCTTTGTAAAATTATTATTGCCTTTTGTAGAATATTTCGAGCAAAATCTGTGCAGTTTTACCAAGCTGAGTGAGCACTCTCCACAACTATTAACTATTTGACAACTACTTTGAATAACGTTTTGCTAGTTGAATTCGGCTAGTTGCACATAAACCTTTCACATGAAATGCCTGTGAAAGTCTTACGACTCAAATTATCTTGAAAATTCGTATATGGATATTTTGGTCCCATGAGAAGTCAAAAGCCTCTTACATCCATTGAACAGTTTTGTTTTGGAAATCCAAAACCATGAGCCAGTAAAATTGCAAGTGACTCAGTAATGCCCAGTTGCTTCAAAGCAACGTTCATATTATATTATGAAACACAAAATACAAGTTCATTCTATGATTTCACGACCATTAGATAGATAAATAAACAAATGACTCATCTCAAAGTTATTTTATCATTTAAAGTTCCACTAAAAGCAGTGCCTAATCTGTTTGTCAGAGAAGAGAAGTTTTGATTAAAAAACAAGACCTCTCACTAAATTGGATTGGTTTCGTCCATTGTTGAGTTCTCCGACTCCGAACTTTGTTCCTTTGTGGATTGCCAGCCGTCAGTTAATTAGATCCACGGCTTTATTTGCTACAACGTCCGATCTTGGTGCAACAAGTGGAATGCCTCAAGTATTCCACAAAGTCGCTGTTTACATTATAAACCTGAGGCCAAGGCTCACTCTTTAACATTTTAAATAACTCTACCTCTTGCTGTGAACACCACTTCATTCATGGCTTGTTAAGTCTGTTTTCTTTAAATATCCGACTTTCAGGACTGAATGTGACCTATCATACGGATTCCTTTGCGGACAAGAAGGTCGTGCCTTCTTGTTTATACAAGGTGATTACCGAGAAACGCATGTTTTTCAAATAACGAGTACTCAGGCAATTCAGAGCAAAAAATGTATTTATGAGTGGAAAAATAGTCTAGACAACCGTCGCATGACATTGTGTACCCATTCGAAGTGTGGCAACAATGCAGGAGGCACCTAGCCTTTCGGCCTTAATCCAGCCTACACCTATCCAACACCTCTCTGGAGACTGAGGATTCCCTACGATGGTTTAGCGATCCTATGGAAGGGACAGTCCGTCCCCGCAGTTGTAGATATTCTACAAAAAACGGAGCAAGCATGTTCGCCACGTTCTAAATCTAATTAATCATACGATCCGTAAGTTATATGAGTGTTTATTAATCTTAAAAATAACTTAGATATAAAAGTATCTGGTCTGAGTACTAATTTGTGTGTTTAAAACAAATAACGGATAGAAGTAAAATAAAAGCTCTAACCTGGTCTGGTCATCCCTCCATATTGTGCATGACGTCACACCTGCCCGCTGATAGCAGAACATCGCTTATCAGAGCAAAATCAGCGAAATAAGAAACAACCCCTCACTCTGTCAGGGCACTACTGAGGCAGATTTGTCCTGCTCTCGCGTAATCCTCGCTGGCTTAGCGTCTAATCCCATCTCATAGACAGCAATAACTATATCTCTCCAGATAGTTCTACTACTCTAGTAATCTTATCTTTCATTCATAATGAACCTAGAGGACGATACTAAAAAAAGTCAACCGTCCTTAAACGAAATATTTGAAATGCTTAAAACACTATGTAGTGAAGTGAGGCAGAGTAATGAAGAGGCAAAAATATATAAAGAGGAATTAGAGAAAGCTAAAGAGAGAGTTCAGGCATTGGAGGATAGTCAAAATGTGATATTGGCTGAGCTGCAGTGTTTAAGGGAGATGAATGAAGATATTGACCTAGATAGAAGAAAAAATAATTTAGTACTCCATAACTTTAATGAAAATAAAGACGAAACTCTTTCTCTGCTTCTTGACACTTTTATTCTGTTCGCTGCCGAAAAAATGCAAATTTCTGTCTCTAAAATAGAAATTGATTTTATAAAACGCCTAGGAGCCAGAAGAAACGACTCACCGAGACCGGTTTTAATACGATTTATAACAACATGGAAGAAACATGAATTTCTAACTTCTAACTTTAAACTTAAAGATGAGAGAATTTATTTTACTGAAGATGTCCCTCTCAAAATGAGGAAACGAAGAAGAGAATTAATACCCTATCTTCAAATGGCAAGAGAAAAACAATTCCGAGCTAGTCTAAGAAGGGATAAGCTGTTGTTAAACGGTAGGCTATACTCACTGGAACAGCTACACAAGTCAAGAATCTTGCGGAAAGAAGAAAATGAAACTACCGGGGAAGGATCTATAACAGTTGATGGTGGACCGTTGGTGACGACAGCAGATCCCCAAACGCCGAATAAAAGGAAGCGCATGACGTCACCCCAGAAGATGGTTTCAGGCAAGACAAAAACAGCACTCCAAGGATTTTCCTTTAAACCTGGGTCTTCTTCTCTGGAAGGCAGGAATTCCTGTAGTCCACCAAATAAAGTAATACCAACATAGCATACAGAGTAGCTGGATGATCCTCTGGATAAGACTTGGCATGGAGACGGTAGTAATATTTTGTCATGGAACATTACTCGAACGAATATGCAAGTGGGCATCTTTTCAGAATTTTCCGACCATTTAGCATGTACGGTTTCCTTATCATTCACGTCAGTAAGCAACAAAACTAAGGAACAAAGGAAACTTACATCATTCAATAGTATAAGATGGGACCCATCAAGAATTGAAAACTTCCAAAAATATGTACAAATTTCATCAGGAATTTACTACAGTTCTAACAATAGTAACGAGTTATACAGAAACTTTATAATATCAATTACTGAAGCTCTAACACACTCAGGCTTAATGGTCCACAAAAGTAACTATAATAAGTATTCTTTCAACCCTAAAAATAAATGGTTTGATCTAGAGTGTCGCCTGTTGAAACGCTGTGTTATCAAAAGTTTGTGAAAGTTAACAATATAAAAGAAAGAATTTTATTATTTTTATGGGGTGCTTATTTAATAATAATCGGCACATTATTTATTATATGCAGTTATACTTATTATTAGAAGAGTTATACTTATCTTAGAGAATAGTTAATATGATATGTTAGAAAACTGATCTTTATTTAGACATTAAAAAAGAATGAATTAATCTACATTTACCTTAAATTATGACCTATTGAATTCAGTATTATAATTATTTAGATTAATATTAATATTGTATTACGTGCCAATGTATATGGTGTTCAGTTGTAATTCTAAGAATTATTATTATTTTATTTACACATACTCTAAGAAGTTATAATAGATTAATAACCATACTAACACTAATTGACCAGACTCTTGGCAACATGTTGTAAACATAAGCCAATAAAATATCTATCTATTTTCCCGGTAATCACCCTATAAGTTGACTGTGTAAAGATGGAGGGAGTGGAGCAAGATGGCAAACAATACACAAAGGCCACTAGATCAGTGTTTCAACTCCGAGAAATTGAATCCCATTCTAAGGATCTCTCTACCACAGCATTAAAATAAGATAGTAGGAATTTTATGAAATAGTGATTTTGGAGTTATTATCACTATTAGAAATTTTAATCCTATTTTGGAAGTTTTTGAATCTCACCTTGGCTAAAATGATATTCTAAATCACAAAAAAAATAATGTTAATCAAATGAATGAGTTGATCATCGAAATTATAATCTCCCGGCTATCTGCCCACGGTTATCCTTCCGCTGCAGATATTATACACAACTCTGTTACTGTTGTGTTTTTTAAGAGCCTTTCGGGGAACCAACCAATGTCCTTTGGTTCACCGACCAACTTAACCAGTTTTACAAATGTATCAGTGATAGACTTGCGTTTATAAGCAAATTCAATTATAGGAAGTTTCACACTTACGGACGTTTTTTTGTTTATTTATTATGTATTTAACGACGAGAAGAAATGAGACTGAGGGTCCGGGATAAGAAGTTAAGGGTGGAAAATACAAAATTCAATATTACCCTTTCCTACTTGAGAAACAGATACGCCAATAACTCACATCTAACTATAAAGAGTGAGAGAGGTTGTATAAAGGAGGATAAGGATATAAAATCGAAATATCTCTTATAGTTTGTTGGACCGAAAAAAACACTATAAAACCTACCTGGGTTTTAAAAATACTTCCTGAAATTATTCATTTTGCTCAATTCGAATATTAATATTTTAGATTTTTCCTTCCGCTATAATCCTACAATATCTTCTCATGTGGATTTCTTAATAAATTATTATAAAACTAAATAACTTGCGCTCACTTTATTTTTTCATGTGGAGATTAGGAAACAGGCTGTTAGATGACATCATCTCATTCTAGCAAATCTGCTTGCATTACGAAGCCCTTGCTTACACACTTTTATTTTATAAGGGCGTTAGTATGAAGGTCAACAACTTGTGGTGTAACCCAATTTTTTCCAGTTTCTTTTCTTTCTTTTTTTTATTTCTCTTTTGCTCTAGATATGCAAGTAGATATAAGAGAAGCCCCAAGCTAGGGGAGATAAAACCCCCATAGGGCGATAGAGGGCGCAGCTAGGGGTGTATTTCGGGCTACGGGGTCACAGCTGTTTATTCTCTCTTGCAAACATCCCCCACCCCCAGCTCTCTCTCACTCTCCCCCCCTCTCTCCCTCACACACACACTCTCTCTCTCTCCCTCTCTCTCTTTATCTCTATCTTTCTCTCACACTCTCTGTACATATTCTCTTTTGCTTATCATCGAATTATATACACAATTTCATCTCTGTTTCCATAAATGATGATTTAAAACATACATAACGAATTTTGCCTCACAACTCTATCATCATTGATGGCACTTTGAGAAAAAGGAAACGTCATTCTTCATATATATATATATATATATATATATATATATATTATATATATATATCTGTGTGTGTGTGTGTGTGTGTGTGTCAGTTAATGTGACAGGATGTTCTTTATCCGTAATGCAGGGAAACAAACTATATTCAATATTTTTGCAATCTATGTTCGTTTTAACCATTGAAAATCGTTCAAAAGGAGGCCGACGGATACGCATTAGAAATATTTTATATTTTCTATATAAATTAAATATAATATTCATTATATATATATATATATATATATATATATATATTTTCATGTCATAAATAATGGCCTAAAATGCAACTATGATGTAATGCATAGTAAAAGAGCTTATACATAATTGAAGGATATTTAATGGTTTACTATAATGCATTTAAAATATCGCGTTTGATAGTTAACAAACAATAATTGCACTCTTTGAAGCCTAAAAGCAAAAATACATAAACATTCACATTATAAACACACACACGTATAAGTCATAAAATATATACATGTATAGTTATAGAGAGAGAGAGAATAGGGATATCTCTCTGTATATATATATATATATATATATATATATATATATATATATATATATATATATATAGAGAGAGAGAGAGAGAGAGAGAGAGAGAGCGAGAGACTGAAAGAGAGAGAGAGTGAGAGAGAGAGAGAGAGAGAGAGAGAGAGAGAGAGAGAGAGTGAGAGAGAGAGAGAGAGAGAGAGAGAGAGAGGGGGGGGTAGAGAGAGAGAGAGAGAGAGAGAGAGAGAGAGAGAGAGAGTGACAGAGAGAGATAGAGAGTGAGACAGAGAGAGAGAGAGAGAGAGAGAGAGAGAGGGGAGAGAGGGGGAGAGAGAAGAGAGAGAGGGAGGGGGGGGAAGGGGGGGGAGAGAGAGAGAGAGAGAGTGAGAGAGAGAGAGAGTTGAATTGTATGGAAGAAACCAGTATATAATAAAAGAGAGGGATTTAGTGGTGGAGTTGTCCTTTAGTGTCCTATTCGGCATCTGATTGTAGCTACTGTCGTACACTGAGTGCATTTGCTTATTCCAGAGGACGCCTACTCAATACCACCGCTCTCTCTCTCTCTCTCTCTCTCTCTCTCTCTCTCTCTCTCTCTCTCTCTCTCTCTCTCTCTCCCCCCCCCCCGCTCCCGCTCTCTCCTTCCCTCTGTCTCTCTCGCACACGCGTGCACGCACGCTCACACACACACGCACGCACAGTTATAGAAGAGGGTAAATGTAAAATCATGAATATTTTCTCCATTATGCGAGGGATGGAAAAATTCGACTTAACCAATATTAGAATAAGAAGTAAGGAAGCCCTTTAACTGTGTCATTTTCTGTAAACTCATAGCACTCTTACATGTGAGATTTTCTTTCGAAGCTTTTATATCACTTATTATCTAACAGTTTAGCTTTCGTAGTGTAGGGTTCGTGTTAATGGAGAAATAAAGAATTAAAAGAGAGTTGACATCAACTGTGGCACATACAGCAATCTTCTTAGCGTACCTAGCTTAAGCGATAGAAACTCTTTAAGTCTTAATTAGGGATAAATACTAAGCACATGTTAGTCACGTAATTAAAAATCCTAACATAGTTAGGGTACTTTTGAATTAGGCAAGCATCTGATTTTTTCCTGTAATGCCGCCATCTGTCAAAAGGTATATATACATTTGGTACATGGAAGGCACCGTGTAATGGGATGCCCACACCACAAAGGGACTAATTTCCAAAATTATAATTAGTCCAATAGCAAGCCCTTAATAATCCCTCGCTCTTCCCTTTATCTCGGATTGGAGACTTTAATCCGCTTCATTTCAAATGGAACAGAGTAGCCATAAAGCCCTTGCCCCTACTAAATTGGATGAAAACATTTATATTAGTTCTCATCTCCTCATAATCTCTTATGGACACAGACCCTAAATTAATAAGCACTCTCCGATGTTGAAACCTTAGTCGTAGGTGGCCTGATTACTCCAAAGTATTAAATTCACAAGGAGACGTGCACGCAGTTTAAGCTAGTTGTGTCTTTGCCTCTGAGTTCCCGAAAATATCATTGTTATTTTACAAGCTTATTAGGGTATTTTATAAACAGATATATACTAAAGAAAGAGCAAGCCTCTGGCTTAAAAAGTCCGTCACGCAGGGGCTGCGTAAACTAAGGAAATTTCCCACGTGAAGTTTTACAATAGAAAAATTTCACGAGAGTCGAGCAGTTAAGGAAACGGCCAAACTAGCTTTTGGCGGGAAAGTCACCCGTCCGTTAGACGCCCAGGTTTAATAAAAATGCAAATATCTCGGTTAATATTCAAGATAGAGAATAAATGTATATAACAATATTTATAGTAAATTTAATTTGCAATAAGATTGATTCTGTTCAATTTTTCGATCTGACGTATAGTAACGGAGATATTTCGAATTTTCGAAAATCCTCCCCTCTAAACCCCCCTCCCACTGGTCCGATTTCAATCGTTAACGAACTTGATCTTTCTTTTTACATAAAACGACTAAATATCGAGTTTTGTAACGATCAAACAAAAATTGCAACCACTAGAGCGGTAACAGACAAATATATTATTAGTTGAGTACAACCTCAATAGCCTATTTCCCTTAAGGGAAATCTTTTAAAATCAAATAATAAAATGGGCTAAGAAAAACATCTGGATACATAAGATCCTTAAACCCAAATATTACACTTATATACGTAAAGAAGGAGACTGGCTGCTAGGCCTTCACTAAGAGGGTTCTCACGCGGCTAAACAGAATTCAGAATCGTCAAATGTTTAATTAGAAAAATAAATAACGTTTTCTCTCCTGGTAATCAGTTGTTTATACTCTACATGTACACACTTCACTTATATTCTGCTAGACCAAAATCCTTACGGGGTCTGGTTAAAGTTGGAGTCTGCTGGGGGGTTCTTTCCAGGACAACTTTCATGTACACCCACGGCATTAGGAACTCCCTAATTTACACAAATCAGTATCTTGACAACATATGATTTCGCTGACTAAGGAATCAGCTGCATTGCCCAAATAGACATCCAACGTCGGTTTTGGTACCTTTTAGTGCCACTTACTCATGGATGGTAAATTTCAACAAACGTTTTCTGATACCTCGTCGTCCATTTTTCGTTTCACGTTCGCACTGTATGGATCATTCATATCGATATGAGCATGTGTGTATATTCTTCCAGAGTACGGGCATCACAATGATAATGTTTTCATAATCCCTAATAGCAAGTCTACAAGTAGCCATTGCTCGAAGTTCCGAGTTACCATTGGAAGTTCATACTTTACAAGAGATGATTCTTACAAAAGGCTATATATTTTTCCTACTCCATGCCAAAGCTATCCACGGTGTCACACTGCCGCATTCACTCACTTCTCTTTCATCCAATCAAGCATACAACTAGTCTTGTCATATCTTCCTACATTCGTTGACACATTCCTCCTAAACGCGTTGTTACCCTTATGTATCCAAACGTTTATTTACACTGTCCAATGTGGCTGATCTGCAATAGGTATATCAAAAAGAGATTCCAATACTTCCCTATCTTTTCTTCTGTGAATGAAGTAAGTATCAAAGACATGAAATAGATAAAATGACCATGAAGCACTTCAGTCTTCGTAACCACATCCATTTGCCGGTGTCCAACCGAGAAAGTCTTCCAAACACTAATCTATGAAGCCACCGATGTAATAGCATCCATTAACTACTTGACCAATGGTCTCATAACCATAATTCTCTTAAAACTAGGACCAATGAAAAATGCTGATGCTATGCTCTTCAAATATTTCATTGAAGATGTTTTTTGTTTCACTTGCTCCTGAATTTTTAATTATCAATCGATATTATTCATGATAATATTTATTAATGCCTACTTCGTTCTACTATGCCTGATTGGGAAGTGTTTTTTGCAGTTACCTCCTTTTTCTAGGGGGAACTATTTACGAGTGCGTCATTAAATAAATTCCAATTGCCCAGTCGGGAATCGAATCAACCCCTCTAGGTATAAATAGTGAGAATAAGACCAACGCCTTAGCTCACGTGAACAACCTGAGCCACAATCTAAATTACATTACTAACATTGATCAACTGTAAAGACCAGAGAAGATTGTAAATGACCTTGGAGTTTTAGTCGTTTCTAGCAAAATATTATAAACTTTAAGCTAAACCCTATGTTCCTCAATACACTCCATTTTAAATGTATCCCCCTACTACCCAGTTCTCATGCTTTTTCTCTTAACTTCTTGTACTCCGATATCCCAAATCACCGGAAGATATTCTTCCCAGATTTTCGCACTTTTCAGGAGTTTCGAAATATTACTTTAAACTCTGGGCACTCATCAATTTCGTTTCAGATGTCAAAGCTTCCTCCATATCCATGTTATTCAATTGCTCTATTGTAAGACGTGCCAGTCGATTGGTCCTAGAATGTATTAAGTAGCCTAACGTTATTTATATTTGATTACTATCATGGAAAAGATTTCCATGTTGTTTCGTTGAAAGTTTGTCATAAAAATAACCAATTAATCAATTCTGTGTCAGCTAGAAACATCACTGAAAAAGTTTTTTCACTCCCTCGTAGTAAACACAGTGCTAATGGGAGTTCACACCGTCTTTCAAATTTTCTGGTTTCATGAACACATTTTTTTTTAAATATCCAGATTTCTTTTGGAATTCCTTCTCTTTTTGGATGACTGACTGCAAATGCTATTAGTAATATTTTGGAGCTCAATTTCCAAACGACAACTTCTGTTTTTAAAAGAACCCCGTTGAAGAACGCCATTGAAATATAAGGTTTAACATTTGAGTTCTGTGTACTCTAATAGAAAAAAATGAGTTCTCTGACTTTAAGGTACTCTAATTTCTCAACTACATGATACAGGCAACGGCAGTTGACGTCATTATTAATGTATTATTCAACCGAAATTAACAATTGAAAACCCCAGAATACCTATAGAATGATGGAACTTCTTTAAATGTCATTTCCAACTTCAATATTTATTGTGAGTGGGAGTCAATCTGGACGGACAAATCGTGAATAGTCTAGTAAGAGGTCGTTCACGAATGCAGCAATCACCATGAAATGGCTACTAAAGGGAAGGCTTTATCGCTGGATTTAATACCTCTTTGACGACTGGGCCTCTTGTAGGGACGGTCCATGCTCTTATCAATATGTCTGTCCTATACCTCCCAAGTTTTCTTATGGCCCATTTATGGTGACCGTAAGCGTTTGGAAGAGATTTTTTTCACCATTAACTTAAATATTATAAAAGAGATTTTCATTTTATCACGCCGTATATAATGTCATCTACCCAGACACTTTTTTTTTTATCTAACAGTAGACATAAAATTTATGATCTTACAGTGCAAAGTAAACCCTAAACTAATAATTGGATTCAATGAGTTGGCATTATTAAGAATGACATTGCTCATCATGAAAAAAGATGGAATTATAATAATAGCAGCAATGTTCATCATAGACTGTATAATCTGTTAGAGAATCTAGTAGGTATTCGTAGAAAATACCGAATTTCAATAAACATTTTACAATGACGCCCCATTTGTATAGTTTGGTTAGAGAATGCAAAATAATTGTTACACTTTTTCTCAATTATTCAAATATACAATCCGCTGCTTCACTAAGTCAGGGCTGGAAAACTCTCTAAAGTAGAAGTATCTGTTTGAGTAGCTTGACATTGAAAGCCAATATATTAACACTATATCAACAGAACCTGAAATTATTTAATAAGAGACCAATTATAATAAAATACCTTTAAAAATTGCATTACATTCCACAAAGCCAATTTCAATTAAATATGAGACATATTGCATTCCGCTTTGTTTCAGATTTTTTATAAAACTCCTGGACTGATTTAACAGGATTTCCTTCTTCCGTGCTTTCAGAGAGGCTATTACTTATGATTATTTTAATTAACTTAAATGTGTAAATATGAGGACTAAATGGAACTCGCGTTTTTTCATAGCCGGTAGGGACATGTTGTACCTTTCTTAACATCAAAAACATCTTTGAAAACAGTCAGACATTTTCAAAGGTATTAAGAGATGCTACGGATAATTTCAAAGAAATCCTTGTGAATGTCAAGGAACCTTATTATATAGAACTTACCTATACAAGAAACGCTTCTTTCAGCATATATTGCTTTCAAATGTTTTTTTTTTGTTTTTTTTTTCATTCTTTGCATTTCTTAAAAGTTTTTATTTTTGGTTTTTTCTTGCTCATGTTTTGGTACAACTATTGTACTTGGAAGGCGTAGTTATAAAATATGGACTACAGTTATTTACTTTTCTCTAGTGTCCAAATAGATAACATTGGATTTTTCTAAGATGATTTGCTATCTTTTTGGGCCACAAAAAGTCACATATTGAACTGTAGAGAGCCACTCATCCATTATTTATTTAAAGGGGTTTTATTTGATTGAATAAAGTTAAATATTAAATGATGAACATATTGTCAATGTATAAGTATTCCAAATCGTACCTCCTCGATAGATTGCCACTGCGTTACTGCAAATTTTGACAAGAAAGAAATTGTTTTTATTTTAAAATATCAGACACTCTTAAACAATAATTCAAGGATAAATTACAGTAAACTATTTTTTTTTTGTTTTTGTATTTTGGATGAGAGATACTCCTTGAATATTCCTAATATCTGACTAATTTCCATTCAATGCAAACTTCCCTAATTCGCTTGAGTTCCTCCAGGTTCCCCGGCATTAAAGAATATTAATGCAAGGAAAGGCTAACGAGAAGACAACCCCAGGCGCTGTAAGTGACTGCTACTAGAGCAAGGAGAATTTAGTAAGGGGGTCCCATCGGTGGAAGAGGGGAGGAAGGGTTGCCCTGAATTTACGAGGGTTATTACCCAGCGCCATCTGAATATGCAAACCTCTGCAATTTACAGGGTCTCCTGATTAGCGCGCCTCTTGCGGACGAATATACAACTAAAAATAAGCCGCGGTGCTCCTGCCACCAGCTTTATGAATTAGTAATGAGCTTTCTCAAGGTAAATGTCATTAATTCCACAAGGGGAAATCACCAAAATTCATAAGTATGCGTGTGTATGTTTGGGAAATGAAGTTTAGAAAGGCATATAAGGAAAATAGATTAAGGAAAGGCTCTGTGGAGGTATTTGTGTTAGTGCCGTGAGGCAAAAGATAGGGAGGTAGCGCCCTCTGGAATGCTAAAGGCATTAATTTGAGAATAATGATCATTGACCGGGCCGTATAGCTAACCTGCAGCTGAACAATTGAGACAGGAATAAAGATGAGATTTTTAAAACATTTTTTTTTTTTCAAAAGTACTGTCACAAACTATATAATAAAGATGAAAACACTTCAAAATTGTACGTACGATATTGTGTTGACATACACATATCATTTCTAGGAAAAAGAGATGGAAAGAAAACAGATCTCATTCTGAAAAAGAGATATTTAGATATCTGGTACAAAGTTTGGAGTGTTCTATTTTTTATTTTAACGTTACTCTCTCAAAGACACACACACACACACACACACACACACACACACACACACACACACACACACACACACACACACACACACACACACACACACACACACACACACACATAGAGAACGAGTCTCTATCCCGGCCCAAATTCAAGATTAGAGAATGTAAACACTCAATCCATTTCATTAAAGAAAAGTTACAAACTCTGAAATTGGTTCAGGAGAAGAAGGAGGTTTATTGATATATGGATGTAAAATCACAAATATCCGAGTTATTACTCATATAAGCGTCGAATGGATAAATATAATTAGTCATGATTATATAGTTATTTTCTAAAACTGGAAGCATCCCCCAAATTTTCTTAACCCTTCCATATTTCTGCTTCGCAAAATAAAGTATGATACACATTTCGCAGTACTTCGAATTTGATAAAAACCCTCCATTGAGGCCCATTTTTTCCCTTTAATTTTCCCATATTTAAATTTAAAATAAAAACAATTATTTGGTTTACTACTTTTGAAAAATGTAAAAATAACAATTTAATTAATATTTTAGTTATTTAACATCGTAAACATTTATTTCTATAATCGATTTCAGTTAGTAATTATGAGGATTCCACGGCAGCCACATCTCATGAGTTTTTATAATTTCACATCATCAATTACACATGGACTCGATAAGTATAAGCCCCTTGCGTATTTTTTATTTATTTATTGTAATGAGTTCCGCAACCGGCGGTTTACTCATAATTCAATTGTGCACAAAAAAAGCGAATAGCAGGAAAAAAGAAAGAAAGAAGGAAACGGAAAATGAGTGAACTATGGTGGTTTTTGATACGGTTCATTGGAATACCAGTTTTATATGAAACAAACAATATTGTATATGGAAGCATCAGGGTGGTGAAAATAATATAAATGAAAATGTAAGTATCGATGGGGGGGGAAGGAGAAAAAAAAATAATAATAATAAAATAAGGAAAAAAGAAAACCAAAAAAAATGAATAAATAAAAAAAAGGGGGGAGTATAAATAAAATAATAAAAAATAAAATTAAAGTGCTAATGTAGGAAGAAAGTGAGGAGTATTGTATAGAAATTGTAGATAATAGTGTGTTGTATATATTAATGCCTTTTAGATGTTTAATGATTGAGTAGAGAACTGATTGTGTGCATGTGTAGAGAAGCGATTGTGTATGGCTGGGATTAACGTATTAATCTAAACAACAAAGATGATAAATTTTAATCTTTATGGCCACTTGGCAGGATCCTGGCTCTTAATGTGGCCTTGAGCTAAAGAAATTCATTTTTTGACTGATGGATTTTTTTTTTTTTTTAAATTTCTTCACAATTAAAATAGAAGTTCTAAATTTGGATAATTAATTACAGTCTTGTGAGTTTCAATAATGAACGGTTGGCCACACAATACACCTTCTTGTCATTAATTTCCTTGTCAGTTTTGTGTGTTGAAAAATAATAAAAACACACATATCGGTTTATTGTGCCCGCACTAATAGCGTGGCCTCTTATCTTTGAGTAATGTGTGCGAGAAACTTCAAGCAAGTGGAAATTAATCTGTACGATTCATTTTCTTCGCCTCACTTCTCACAATGTCTAAATACCCAGTGGAAGTACATTATAATAATCACTGAATTTCTAAGATAATAAAAAAATAGAATGTTTAAAGCTAAAATATTCTAGGATGTAACTCAATTTCAAATTTCACAATTCAACAAACATAGTAAGGGATGATTAACATACACTTTATTCTGTTGGGTAATTTCAAGGATTAGATTTCCGTCCAAAGTTTTAATCAAGGTTCAGAAAGTTCTCCTAGCACCAAATTATAGTGTCTGAATATAGACAGTCATTTCATGTTACTTAACCTCCCCAAAATACTTGGGATATTTTCTTAAAATTACTTTAATTTCCCTTGTAGCCATTTTTTAGAGCTCGTGATTTGCTGTAGAGTCCTGATTCCAATTGGAAATCAACAGGAGAATGAAAAGTATTACAAGAATATTCAGCGGTTTCCCGTTGGCATGCAGACTAAGAAATAATACACCAAAAAGAGTAGGTAGAGTCCCAATGATGGTCAAAACTGTTAGAGAGGCATCGCTTGGATTAATTACAAATAATATTTATTAATTGATTAGAGCTTCATAAACGATGTTGATTTAGTTCATATAAAGAGATATAGCAAAAATAAAACTAATAGGAACTAAGCAATTTCTGATAGATAAAAAGAAACAAAATTAAATAATCGCAATACGTCCGCAAATTTGATTCAAAATTATAGTGTGACCTGAGGGCGTCAACGAAATTCTACAAAAAAAAAAACAGTACCGATTGCAAAGAATTATCGAAAAAATATGAAAACATTTAATCTTACCGGTTAGTAATTTCCTAATCCTTTCTTCGGTAACTTCCCTCTTTTGTTGTGTCAGTGGTTTTTCTGCAACGATCTATAAATTTCATTCCATGTTGGAGTTTTCCAAAGTTCTTCCAATAAGCGATCTACCTCTCTCTGGTAAATCAATGATTAAATACTATCTTAAAAATTGTGCTTATCGTCAAATTTTTTATAGCAGATAATATGATTTTTAATTATCTATGGGAATTTTGCTTGATGAAAGTACGAGAAATAAATAATCCGTACTATCACCTGACTAAATTTTTACTTCCCTTTTTTTTCTTTTCCCTGGCTCTACAACCCCCTTCATATTGTCATGTCCTGCTCCATTATTGACCTCCAGTTATCTGTTTCATGCCGCTGCCTTCCAGTTGTGAAAGCCGAGTATAGTTGATGCATCGGTAGAATGACAGTCGTTCCATCCGTAGTCCAAATAAGCGTTTCGACCTGACATTAGATTGTATTTCCTCAGGGTTCATGCTTTTAATGTGGCCTCCTCATCGAAGCTGCGAAACGTTCACGGCATCGACCACGCCTAGTCCTTGTCTTTTAGCTCGAGGTTTGTTCCCCTTCACCAATCTCCATTAACACTCACAGCTCCTAGTTCTTCTGAGAATCTTCCTTTCAAAACTTCCCAGATCCAATTACTGGGTTCCTGAAAGAGTCCAGGTTTCTGAGCCTTATGTTAAAACAGATCGAATCAGTGATTTATATACTCTGACCATTGTGGGCTTCGACAGGTTGTTAGAACAGAGCTGCCTTTGAAGAGCGAAAGAACACCGGCTAGCAGCCAGTTGCACCTCTCTACTTCTTCCCAAATGTCATTCGGGATGTTCACTTGTTAGCCTCAAGGAGAGAAATACTCTGTGAACCAAACTGTACAAAACCTTCTCGGCTCTAATGCTTTGGGTCTACAAAGATGTACTTTGTTTTCTTCGTGTTTAAGAAGAGTCACGTACGTGATGCTGCTGTTTCCAAAGCTTTAAAAACTTACCTCACTGGTTCCAGTGTTCTTGCAGCAATGGTAAGGCTGTGCACATACACAAGTGACTGCAGAAGTCTATTTAGGAGAGTCCCTGATGTCTGGATACCTGAATTCCTTACAACTGTTTCACGGACTAAGTTTAAAAAAAGACAGGGCAAAACATCACCCGGACGAACTTCTTTTCCCTTGAAGACGCTTCTTGAGAGATCCCCAAACACTAGGACGTAACAGAGATTATATCCCCCATTGTCATGAGTGTGAGTCTTACCAAATTTGGATGTATCTAAATGTTGATCTTTGTTTTGCAGATTTTATTTCTCATTACAGGATGATATGATTGCTTGAAGACAACTAATATATGAAGAGTGCGCATTCCTCGTCAAGGAATAAACAGAGAGTGAAAATTTGGTCCGTCGTTGACCTGCCTGGATCAAAGACACACTGGTATTTCTTATTCCCCGTTCCGCGTGAAGACCGCTGGCAGGAGATGAAGATGCTGATAATAATGGAGCTATTGTCTATTCACTCAGTGCTTCATCAAATCCACTAGATCTAGAATGCTTTGAGATTCAACCTGAATATGGCTGGATAGTCCTTAAGAAACCTCTCGACGGAAGTTTTATATCCACACCCGCTCCTGCTGGCAGCAGTTTGATTGAATAAGAGAACAGACATATTCTCCTATAGCTCTTGCTATCTAGGGCATTACCCTTTTCAGGTTTTGGAAATATGCTAGTCTTCTTCCACGAGTAGATCGATTAGAAATATAATAAGCTCATGCCCACCATGCTTCAGAAACCCAGATAGCATCTGATCTATTCCTGGGCAATTGTTGTTCTTGAGATTTGTAAGAGCTTCCTGGACTCCTCTTCGTCTCCAGTCTGGGGATAGGCCTCCATCATTCTCCAGATATTCCTCAGGGCACTCAATTGCTGTATAGCAGATCATAAAACTAATCAGCCCATCCAGTGATGATTTTATTTCTCTTAAAAGAGTGATGATTTTATGTCTCTTCCTTTCGATGGCGCTAGTTCTCTTGAGTAGAGCCTTTGAATGCTTACGTGGCAGCATTTTTCGAGAGGTCTTATTTTTCCTTTCATTTTAAGTCTTATATTCCTCATCATACCAAGTCTTAATCCACTTTAGCCGATCCTAGAACCTCAGCCTATCCTATCCTAGAAACTATTCAATAATGTCTTGCTTACAGGGTTGTCATCTAGAACCGATACCCTCATCATCAATCCTTCGTATCTTGGATTCTAGGGTTTCGCTGAAATTGACACTTTCATCAGGAAGTTTTAGTTTTAGAACAATATAGCGACTTGGTTTGATCCGAGGCTTGTATTTTACTAAGGGCATTTTCCTTCTTTTTAAGTAAATTTTTGATTTTTAATTGCCAACAGAATCATACGTTTCAACCCTCCCTGAACCCATTTTCGGAAAGACGTCTGAACGTATTTTGCATGACTAAAAAGACGAATAGCTTTAGAATGCTAGAATTTCATATTTAGTTCTATTACCATCTAGCTCTATATCGATCAAAATCATCTAAGGAAGAGAGAGGGGTGGAGACAAAAGTGCAAATTTTTACGTACCTTACGGTTTTTTTTACGTTAGAGGTATGGACCATTTATATGGAATCATTTTCGTTTATGGTGTCATCATCCAAAAAGTGTAAAAGTATCATACGCAAAATTCAAGGTAAATTAAGTGTATGGAAAATATGATTTATTTTATTTAATACGGGTACAAGGAAGTCATATGATAATAGAATTTTTTTTTTTTTTTAACAAATTAACTTCGAGGACCGAACCGCATGGTTTATATGTCTGGGAGGAAGTTATTTTTTCATTCCAATGTCATGAGGTAATTAAAACGCCATACCTTCAAATTAGTGTATTGTGTGTGTGTTCGTGCCTGTGAGTGAGTGAGTGTATAAATACACATATTGTTATAAATGTAATTTTCCACCGAAAGATAGGGCCATTATATCAAAGTATGTGTATGTAAAAGAAATCGGTCAACGGTGGTGATTTTATCCAAATAGAAAGCGTAACACGGAAACACAAAAGAGGGCGCCACAACAAAGACGAGGTAGGTTACACAGTGAAGGCAAAATACTTTGTAGGCTACCGACTCTTTTGGTAGAAGGCGTTCGAAACTCCTACCCTTTTTGACCAAGGAAGCTGAGGCTGTATTGAACTTTTGGAAAGGCATACCAATATTACATACACGACGAAGTATAAAGAAGTTACAACCTCTTTCCTCACTGATAGTACCAGAAAGGTGCTGATATCAATAAATAATATGTTTTGAAGTTACATTTCTTCTCGCCTAATAGGTCCCCATCCTACGTTTCCCGAGCATGAAGTTAGGTTGTCTAGACAACGTTTTAGCCACCAATTGGGCTTTGATCTCTCACGAAATTTTAGCGGGTTTTCTTTAGAACAAGGAGTTATTGAGGTCGCTCAGACGGCGAAATTTCTTATAATCTTCGCGAATCATAGGAAATGAGTGCTAAGAACAACATCAGTTTGAATTTCAAAGTGTGGAGTGTGTGTGTGTGTGTGTGTGTGTGTGTGTGTGTGTGTTGTGTGTATAAATATCACAGAAAGTTTGCCTGTTCACTATCTAGAGGTCGCAAATTTCTAGATATCTAAATATATGGCATCTCCATGTTTTTTTTTTTTAATAACACAAGGATTATTAATACTTCCAGTCACCGCGATTATTATAAAGCCTGAGTTTTCCTTTTAATTGTTATAATGTAGAATGGCTGCATTTTCAATTATATCTCTAATGGAGACAAGCATATTTTCCGCCTCGTTCAATAATTATGAGTGTTTTCTTTGTCGTTGAGCTTGTTGTTTTGTTATATGCTACTAAAGAGAAAAATGCTTCCCTTTCAAGAGGACTTTCCATGCACTTCATCCTTCAAAGGAATAACGGAAACAAAGAGCTGCCGACAAAGAGCTAAGACAACCTGCGTCCCTAACGACACAAACTCTAAATAAAGAATATTGAAAAAGGATCGCCCTAATCCACGAGTGCGTCTCTCAGTCAGCCCTTTTGTTCAACAGGTTATTACATTCATACGAGGAAGTCATTACTGCCATGGATAAAAGAGAGCAAAAGAAGTACAAAGCATGGAAGTATAACTCTTTTAGCTATATCCATAAACCGTACTCCGTGGATTTTTCTTTTTTTTATATATTAAATTTAAATTTGCAATGTAACGACTAAAATTTATACGTATCTGAAATAAATTCAATATTTTAATTTATCGGAGGAATAGTAAAATGTACAAAGTTCTTGGAGCATTTATAGTCATCATGATGAGTGGCCGAAATGAAGGCCTAGATAGTACATAGTAAATATTTCCCATTCTTTACCAGCAGGGATGATATTTGCATTTGAAGGGTTGGTAGCAAAAACCCCACTAGTCAAAAAACCTGAAAAATGAGTTTGAGGTGGCATTCTGTAGTGTGCAGTATTACTTATATACTGATAAAATCTAAATCGTCTAAAACACCTCTCGTCGGACTGTTTCGGGAGTTAAAAATACGGCGATTCCACAAAAACCCCACTAGTCAGGAACGCTTCGACCTTCTACAACTTGCTGACTACCTGGAACATCCTGCAAGCAAGGAGTTTTACAAGAGACTGTTTGCCCCTTGTTGCAGCAGCCGACTCACAACGATGACAATAGTGATGGATGTGAAGATTGATTTTTCCAAAGTTATTGTACACGTTATTGAACATTTTGTTTCATAATTATTCTTAAATTGTTCGTTATTCTTGTTACAATTATTAAATCAAATAAACAAGTAACTCATTATGCCAAATACTATTTATTCTACCTGATTATGTCATCTATATGATATTTGACTTTCATGTTTTTGTTGAATTCCACCAAAAACCCCATCAGTCCATTCGTCCCCATTGAAAGAGGATGAATTTGATCATCTGTAATTTAGTACAGATGACATAGCTTAATATAGAGCTTAATAAAACTATATCAAAATTTCACTGCCTCATGGAATGAAGATAAACGGTTTTTTTTTTCAATTTACCAGAAAAGTGTTTTTTTTTTTACTAGTGGGGTTTTTGCTTGCAACCCTTCAATTTGTGTTTCCGTTCCCCTCCTTATAAACTATTTTGTCAAATTAACGAACATAGATCCAGTAAGTTTGTAAAAACTTTTTATCACAACTTTTGTAGGTAAGGTACGTTTGAAGTTAGAACTTGATAGGCATCTTACATTAATGGCGATTTCCCTAAAAGGAACCACTGAAATTAGCTAAGATACAATGGCTGTATGGAAGAATACTGCTGAATTTGGCAGTATATATATTATTATTGCTACTAAAATGGTATGTTTCTGACACACTGGTGGAATTCTTAGAGGATTTAGCTGAGTCCGCCTGGAAAATAGAAGCTATACTTGAAGTTAACTACTGCGAGCTGTCAAAATATATAAGATCTGAGTTGATTGTTTTTTTGAAATACTAAAATATGCGGCAAACTGGGACTAAGTAAACTAAACATATTTTCCGCGTGCTCACAGATGACATCATCTGAAAAATCTGTTCTCTATTTGATTATGAGTATGAAACCTACGAAACGAAACTTGAAATATAAGCTTATCATAAGATATTCTGTCAAACGATAGGACAAAGTAAATGTAAACTTACCAAGTGATTTAAGCGTAATGTCGAAAACGTATGGATTGGATTGAGAGATTACTTGAGTTATAAAACGAAAAAATGTTTTTGTAGGAAAATACTCAGAACAAAAATGTCGGAAAGTGAGATAGATTATACATTTTACAATGTATACTTCTTCTATAACCGGAATATGGAAATACTCACTTACACATCCCTTCCCTCTCCTCTTCTGTGACATATAGAAGTTTTTATTTCGGGTCAAATGAGACCCAATCGTTTTCACGAAAATTTCAAGTTCCATTCTTTGAAAAAAAGGTGTCAAATTGATTTTTCCAATATTTATTTAAGTTGATGTTTTAGTTTAAATTCTATACTTCCAGTGATTTCAAATATTTTAGCTATAATGTCGAACATCAGCCTAATTGTAACTAGTATAAATACAACTGATCTAAATACGGCTTAGATTTGTACTGAAGGGTTGTAGTTCTAGGGATATCTATGGAAGTTTTCTATACATTTTTACAAATTGATCGTTGTTAAACGGTTTTAATTAGCTTGCCCAGTTTGTATATTTGCACGGTTTTATTTAGCTTGCCCTGTTTGTTTATTCGGGTCAAATTTAGTAGCTGAAATTTGACATCTTTCCTGTTTACTAGTTGATCTGTATTTGGTACACACCTTTAGTTATCATGACAATTATATATTGTAATTATATATATAATTTAATATATTCAGTATCTTTGTAAATCCTAGATGGCTTCAGGTAAAAAAAAGTCCGTCACACTGCGTAAACTAAGCAGATTTTCCATGTGAAGTTTTACAATAGAGAAATCTGCACACAACACCACCTTGATTAAATACAAACGGTAATGATAAATCTTTCAGTTAATTAAAATAAATTCCCAACTGAAACGGCTTCTGAATTGTAAGAATAATTTATATTTTAATAACTCAAATTTTAGTAGTCCAAGAACTAAAGAAGGGGGGGGGGGCAATGAACAGAACGTATTTGCATAAATCTCACAACGTATCGAAGGTAAGGTAAGGTTAGAAACGACAGGTAAGGTTAGAAGAAGCTTCCACCTGAGCCGAGTAGTTACGGAAATGGCCGACCTAATCCGAACTATAACCGACCACGTGTCCTACAGACTTCATAAAAATGCAAATATCTCGGTTAATATTAAAGATACAGAATAAATGTGTATACCAATATTTATAGTAAATTTACTTTGCAATAAGATTGGTTCTATACAATTGTTCGATCCGGTGCATAATAACGGAGATATTTCGAATTATCGAAAATCCCCCCTCCCTCTGGTCCGATTTCAGCCATTAATGAACTTGATCTGTCTTTTTACATAAAACGGTTAAATATCGAGTTTCGTAACGATCAAACAAAAATTGCGACCGCTAGAACCGACAGATAAATATATATATATATATGTAAAGGGTAGTGTGTTTAGTTTAATTGTAAAGGGTAGTGTGTTTAGTTAATAGTTATTAATCATGTAATTACTCATGTATTTGTATAAGGCAGGTAATTGTGTAAGATATTAATTATTTAATATGAGTTTACTTGGGTGGGGCTGGCTGGTGCTAGAGAGGGGTTTTCTGCTGACCGGAGCAAGAGGTGAGGCCGGGGGACAGTGTCCAGCAGGCAGGGACTGGGTGTGCGTGTCAGTGCTGTAGCAGAGCAGACCCTCAGCATGTATTGGCCATGGATAATCCTAGGTGAGAGACCTTTGTCATACCCATTTATTTGATAGCCAGTCCCATTCCCGTTTATTTAGTTTTTATGGTGTTTATATTTTTTTTGGTGTTAACTACTTTTTAATCTATTTGTAAAATATATGTATTTAAGAGAAATAGGACTATCATCACTTCCCTCTCACAGAAATCCTCATTACAAATGGTGTCAGGTGTGGGGTAGTTTACGCGATTTGGGGCTTAACTACTACTATATATATATATATATATATATATATATATATATATATATATATATATATATATGATTTTGAACAGACCTCATTTTCGTCATCTCCTGGGTAGGATCGAGTAACATTTGAAGAAAGTTTTCGAAAATCGCGTCATGAGTACGACCTCAATAGCTGATTTCCCTTGAGGGAAATCTGCTAATAAAGTATAAAATGCCTGCCATAATGTTTTCTTCACAACTCCCTTCATATGGATATGAAATGAAAGGTGTTGATTAGTAGAATAGAGAACACTATGAAAAAAAATGCAAATGGAATATGGCCTCCAACAAAATGGCAGATTACATATTTTTTTTTTCTTCACGACCCCAATATGGGTTTAAATAAAAGAGTCTGATTAGTATAATACTGTATACTATGACAAATGTCAATTCCAATATGGCCAGCGCCAAAACATGACAGATTTCACATTTGTTTCAACTTGGGTAGTGGGTATGGTTTTCAAATGAAAGGCTTTACAAGTAGAACACCGTGTACGGTAGATTACATATGTTTTTACATATTACAATTTTCTTTTTAAGAGTTAGATAGCAACAAACATTGAGGAAATAAACATTGTAGTAATGAGGCACTAAATGAACTAAATACATAGGATGAGAAATTAAAACTAAAAACTGTAAAATGAAATAAGGGGCTCAGGTTAGCCATGTGAGTTAAAGCGTTGACCTTTGTCTCACATGGTAAGCCTTGAGTGGCGAGTTCGATTCTCGTCTGGGCAAACGAAATTATTTAGTGACGGAACTCATTAAATAACATCCTAAATCCCACCCTGGCTAGAAAAGGGTAGTAACCTGTAGATAACCCATCCCAATTAGCCTTAGTTGCAAATAGTGGACGTTAATAAATAATAATAACAATAATAATAAAATGAAATAAGTAAAAAAAAGTTAAGTTAACGGTTTTATTGAAAAAAAATGATAAAAATTACGAAGGAAACTTACTAAAATCTAAAAAGTAATCTTAGGTCCCAGTTACCAGTGGCCACACCACACTCCTCATCAATCTAGTGCATTGACCAGATAAATAAAATCGAGTAACCTAAATATGTAAAATTTAAAATCATATGATACTTAGTAAAATCATATGATATTTAAAATCATATGATACTTAGTAAAATCATATGATATTTAAAATCATATGATACTTAGTAAAATCATATGATATTTAAAATCATATGATACTTAGTAAAATCATATGATACTTAGTAAAATCATATGATATTTAAAATCATATGATACTTAGTAAAATCATATGACACTTAGTAAAATCATAAGATACTTAGTAAAATGATATGATATTTAAAACCATATGGTATTTAGTATTTAAAACCATATGATAGCATATGTTTATTTTCTACGAAACGTCTTATGCTTATAAGAAATCTTTGAAAATCAGCGATTTAAAAATATAACTACGGTATTCATTTCATATCTCTCTCTACCTTGCTCTCCCTCACCCCCTCTCACCTCCACTCTACCTTTCTCTCCTAATGGGTTTTCGATAAATCCGGGATCTAAGTTTAAACCGATAGAACATCCATCAATGTTATTAATGGATGGAGGTTTTGTCTTCCCCTTGCATTTACCAGCTGAGGCCTAATTCTTACCTGAACCTGTTAATTTGTAGATAAATTGAGCATCCCAGACTGACAAATGTACCCGCTGACTTTTAAATCAGGCTTAATTATTTTAATTCAATAGGTTTTCGTCTTATTCATTCAACCCGCTGGCTTTTTCAAGTCATATATTTATTAGAAATATATAAATAAATTCATTTTTCTGTAATCATTGAATAATGGTAACATTACTAAACTGAAATGAGTGAAGAAAGTGAAACATTTTGCAATAGAGTGAAGAAAGTGAATTGCCTTCTTAATTAGTAATAAGTATAAATTAAAAAATAATTTGAAGTTGGAAATTAAATGCTTTTAAATGTTTCTTAACATTGTAAGAATTTATTTTAACAAAATAAATTGAAATGTGAATGAATTATTGGTAGAAATAATCAATATATTTTAAAATTTAAATATAATAATAATTACCTTCCTTGTTTATAACCTGCACTTATTTAAAACTGTACTACTTCACGATCATCACTAGTTGTTTTATAACTATGCTTATAACCTTTCACAACCATGCTTATAACCTATCAACAATATACATAATCTTCACCACATCCTAATTTTGTTCATATTCTGGTTAGATCTGATCATGTATTACACGATTACAGAAAAAATTTAATATTACACTCGTGACGAAAGTAGAATTTACAACTCTCGTGAAATTACCACACTCGCTTCGCTCGTGTGGGTAAACGTTTCACTCGAGTTGTAAAATGATTTACTTTCGTCACTTGTATAATAAATAACTATTTTATTTTCTGCGGCTTATTTTTCTGAATGATTATGGGCATTATCTCACCCATATCCCCATATAAAAAAAATCCACGCTCTATGTACACTGCTCAATTTTGTTTCCAAACATCATCGCTAGTCTAATGAGTTACCATTTTGGAAATATCACGTTCAGTTCATCTAAATTGCTCAATGTTCTGGGAGCAGGAGTACTTCAGGCAAAGAACAAGGAAATTATTATTTTTAATTAAATATGGAAGTTATACAAACAAGACAATCCTATATTTCTCTCCCTGTATTTAATTGGTTTGTACATTTTCCTTCCTTCTCTCCAACAAAGGATTATTTGTCTTTTAAAAGAATAAATCTAAAATATGTTTTATTATAATTGAAGGGTGCTTTTACTGGATTGGACTAAGAAAAAACGATTGGGGGAAAAACATTTAATTAATATGTGATAGATAAAGTTATATAACGTATAATTAATTATTGATCGGGCTGATTGTTCTCGGGGAAACGTTTTATTTCAAAACTGTTTAATTTACTTATTTTATTGCCACTCGCGATTCTCTTAATAATTTATTTAAAGGGAAATTAATCAAATCTAGAATCTTCAAATAAAAACAACTATTTATAGTAACAGGGGTTTATAGTAACAGGGAAAGGTTTTCCCAATGATTCACAACACAATAGAACGCATTTTCAGTAAAAAAAATAAACCAATGCATTCCGAAAAGTAGTTAACAGACTCTTACTTATATGTTACTTATACTAATCTGGAAACCGATTCTTAATTGTCAGCAAGAATTTCCTTGAGTGAAGCTCTTAGTTTATATTCCTCTATTATTCGTTTGAATTTCGGGCAATAGCAACAGGTGCCCTGACGTATTGAAGGATGCACAGAGGTGTATTCAAGTAGGTGGACCCAGGTCTCTCAATAAATATCCACATGAACATGCTATATGTCCTATTATGATTATTGCCAAGATGAACTCCTCATTTATTCTTTCCGTAACGAGGATGAAAATTTCATTAATTCCTTGCCATACTTGATCCAGTAATTTAGTATTTTAAATTACTTATGATTAAGTAAATTTAGTCAATAACTATTATTTAATCAATGAAGTGGGTACTTAATTTGAGCAGATTTCCCTTAAGGGAAATCAGCTATTGAGGTCGTACTCCTGACGCAATTTTCGAAATTTTTCTTCAAATGTCCATCGGTCCTACCTAGAAGATGACGAAAATGAGGTCCGGTCAAAACTGTATATATATATATATATATATATATATATATATATATATATATATATATATATATATATATATATATTTGCCTGTTACCGCTCTAGTGGTCGCAATTATTGTTTAATCGCTACCAAACTCGATATTTAGTCGTTTTATGTAAAAAGAAAGATTAAGTTCGTTAACGGCTGAAATCGGACAAGAGAGAGGAGTTTAGAAAGGGAGAATTTTGAAAATTCAAAATATCTCCATTACTATAGCTCGGATCGAAAAAATGTATAGAATCAATCTTATAAAAAAGTAAATTTACTATAAATATTGTTATATACATTTATTCCATATCTTGAACATTAACCGAGATATTTGCATTTTCCAGTTTTCAACCCTCAGGAAATCCCTACTTCTACTCATGTTTCATTAACAAGACTCGGTTATGAAACAAACCACATCATTCGAAGCTGAAATACCAAATATTATTTTCAAGAGTCATTTATTATACGAGATACATAAGATGATTTCCGTCGGGAGGTTCCTTATCATTGTTTGTATTTATTCACTTAATATTGACGGTGTTGTTGTGTTACCGGTATGTAGATTTATCTATTGTTAAATTTCACACGGGAAATCTGCTTAGTTTACGCAACCCCTGAGTGACGGACTTTTTTTTTTTTTGATTTTGACTAGGTCCTTGTTAATAAGTAATTTCAAGGGCATTAAACTATGAAGCATACGTACAAAAATATTTCTAGAATTAATACTACAAACATACCCAGTATGGTTTTTTCTGTCTATTACCAACCTATTATAATGTATGGGATGAAGGCGCGTCTTCTGGAGTATTGTCAAAATGTACTGCAGTATTCTTTAAAGTGAGCTAAATTGTATTAATTCGGTCTTCATATTTTTGGCCTTGAGCTTCGTCAGTGCATCATTGGGATAAAATTTCTATTTTCTTATTCATATATATATATATATATATATATATATATATATATATATAAACACACACACACACACACACACACACACACACACACACATATAATGTTTTCCAGTGCCCTCACTTTTTCCTTTCAGTTATCTTACAATACATTATTCGAATTCGTTTTTTTGTCTTTTTTGAGATTTTGTATTCCTTATATATATAGTCTTCTGTTTGAATGAGACTTCCAAAGTTTGCTTAATCTGTAGCCATTTACTCTACCGGTTTTTCAAGATATTAATTGAACAATTTGTATGGCATGTGTTTGTTTGACACTGTTTCCCTCTTGCGAACACCTGTTTGACTTCCTGTTCCCTGACCCCAATATATATATTCTAAAATGAAGTCAGCATTGATCTTAACCGTAGAACCCAAATTGAAGAGGATCTCATTGAAATTCAATTTATCCCCTCAAGCTTATTGCCTCATGACACTCCTCTGCCAGCTATCGGGATTCACTTGCACAATTGTCAATTGTAAGCGTCTTAATGACAAAACTACTTAGTGGCAAAGTTACCTAGCTCATTCGTAACACATTCCTTTAGTGTTAAATGGCAATGAAGTCATGAATCACGATAAAGTTGTAATTCGCGGACGAATTACTACGCCTAATTTTGTTGTAAATATTTGTTAATGACTCTGGAAGCCACCGCACGAAATTGGTATGGCCATGTTGTCAGTAATGAGTGGTATACTGAAGAATTCACTGAAACTGGTAAGGAACCACCTTGGAGTCTATAATAAGCAATTTAAAGCAAGTTTATTAATTTACATAGAATAATTAATTATTGTTTCAGGTCATCAGGACTTGGCTATGCCTTCAGACTTATTAGAACTATTTGCATTTTATAATCGTCTGTAAGGCAAGGAAAACTTTATACAAAACTAAATTCATTTCATGTAGTCTATCAGAAGTTAAACATCATTTTTACCAGGTTATAGCATATTCGATAAAAAATTTACTTGTAGGTTTAATTATGAACAATGAAAGAAAAATACATAAGTCAAAATACCATCTATGAACACTATGGTTATCTCTTAGCAAAGACTAATATAAAATAATATCAGCTATTATACCTCAAAATATTTCATTATTTCGTTAAACACTAAAATCTGACGTATGGTTTATTGTGGCTTAAAGGTAAAAATTTTAAAAACTTCGTCAACATTTGAGTTAAAGATGTATGTAAATGTAAAAGGCATATTATTTTGAAACATGCCTGCTTTGTGGGCACTAATGTTCGGCTGTATTCTTCAGGAGTTCTAAAAGATGAACGACACACACTTAAACATTGGGTTAGTAATAACAAAGAATTTTGAGAACTTTCTTTCTTTCTAGCTATTTATTGCTTGGGCCATAAGAATCAATGAGTATAATCTAATATTGTATAATAAATTGGAATCAAATCATTTAGCAGGAATTTTTTTAGAGCTATTTAGTAGCAATATGGATGGAAGGTTAACTGTTTGTACCTCGTAAACTAGGATAACATAGATTAACCAGATTCAGAATGAGAAGAAAGTCTTTAGTCTCTTTTGAAATAGAAACCTATCTGCCTATCTAATTTTTGTTTAACTAGATAACATTAGTAAGTATATTTTTTGACTGAATTGTGTTACTTTTAATCTTAGTTATAATGGCATTAATTGTTTCATTGGAAATTGTATTTATTTTGGCTTTATACGTACGAAAAAGAAAATCAATTTATCGAAACCTTGGCGAAAGTGTGTGTTTAATTTGATATCCTACGTGATTAATCACCGCTATAAATAAAAAATAATCAGCATAATATGAAGGCATTTATTAGAACGCATTTAATTGAAATCAGGCCTGATTAATGGCATATCCTGGGGACAGCAATAAATAATTCAAATCCAGGACATATTGTCAGTGGAACGGGGAATAGGTAGGCGCTGATTGTATATTGAATGAAATCTAAATGAAAGGGCTGGAATTGTGCATTGTCCGGAGTCAGGGACGGGAAGATAGCAGTAGAGGCTTGAATACTTATTGCCCAAGCCCGGGTGAAGGCTCACGGCCAGGTGGGGGAAGATATTGTTATTGCAGGCCATTTCTAGAAAGGTTCAATCAATACACCAACAACTGGACGACTCAACCAATGAGTTATAGATAAAGGACGAACTCTCTTCTCCGGCTTCTATATTTTCCCCAACAATGTTTACCTCATACAAAAGGTGGCCTATGGAAGACCGGTTGACTTTGCACTTAATTGGTTCTAAGAACGGTCGTTGGCTGTTGGACTTCATTGTTTGATATATATATATATATATATATATATATATATATATATATATATATATATAATAAACAAATTTATTTCTCATTCTAGATATTTGTTTCTAGAAAATCTGTTATATTAATGCGAAGGTACATCGCGCTGATGATACCAATCCAAGCAGCCTTCCCACGTCAATTCTGGTATATAATTTTAAATATTTTTAACATAGCTGAATCAAAATACAGTTCCGTCACTGGTAAGCCTTTAAAAAACATTCTAAACACAAAAATATTAATAATTTTGTTAATATTCGAGTTGGAGAAAAATGGAAAGAAATAGAAATGTAGGAAATGCGTCCATCTTCGTCAGGCAAATAATTTAAATTAATTTGAATGCTACTTTAATCATATGGTTTGGATTTTATTTAATATGGTTTTCCATGTCTCAGAGAGAGTGACACCGTCCACGCCGTTTATCGTATTCGTTCTCGAGTTAATTTCTATTGCCTCTAGGACCAATTATTAGATTAGTTATATAAAGTTTTTGGGATCTTATTCAATTTTGGCCATTAACGAAAATCGTTTTATTTTTATATGGTTATGGCGACTAGAAAGTTAACAAAAATTATAAATATAAATTAGAGGACTTCATTCTGCAAATCTACCAAGTACTTTTGATGAACATTAGAAGACAATTTTTATTTTCATGAGTGAACCGCCAAATAACTTAATTCCTTTCAAAGTCATTCTTCCGCCACTCAGTGGTCCTGATTTCCTCATCTCGGTGCACTTCAAGTATGAGCAGGTCAAGGCACCGGCTGTTTTCGTCCTAAAAATCTGAGTCATCTAACGAGGTATCAGTCATTTCTTTTCCACTGTACTCGTCCTCTGGATCTTCGTTTGCTGAAACGAATAAACTTTTCAGATCTTTCTGATACACATCTCGTGATATGTTTTTTTTTTGTGGTTTTCTTTCGTAGTGGCTGACTTGTGATATCATTGGATAGGATGATAGCTACAGTCTGCAAAATAAATCGTGAATATTCATTCTTCTAATTGTTTTTCCTGTCAATAATTGCCTGTACATCCCAATATTATTGTTCCTGCCTTCCTATGCCACCTCTGACAGTTGTCCAAGAGAAAATATAGTATTTTTCATAATAAGTAAGGAGAGGTTTAACCTATGAGTTGGACAGGGGTATAGCACGTGGCTCTCCCTTCCAGCCGTTATATCATGCGTTTCCCCAGAAACTCTCCTTGATCCTTGGCTGGCATTTCCCTACTGCGAACATTACACCATTTGATTCTCAAACAGTTTCTCCAACATTTGGTGTAAAACTCACCCTGTGAATACGTGACCTAACTTATTCACACCTTCCCAAATATGAATAACAGGTGTCAGAAAGTGTTTGTTTCTCTATATATATATATATATATATATATATAGATATATATATCCAATTCACATAAAGGTGTAGAATAATTGTTATGATGCCCTGCATTATGTTTTCCATGTACAATCATAGAGACAAATTAAACTGATATATATATATATATATATATATATATATATATATTATCTGACGTTTGATAGGAACGTTTATTAACATGGATCAAAAAGTGTCCGGAACGAGATGATGGAAAATTACAACATTGAATTAACGTAGCTCCCAAATGCTGGCCCTTATTTATGATTGAACTATATTTTCATGGTTCAGAATTCATAAAGAAAACAAAGAAAAGAAAATAGTTGCTTTTTCGGATGTTTTGCACCATGACGGACGAATCGGGAGCACTGTGCGCCTTAGCAAGTAAGTACCCCTTCATGTATGTAATCAGTCGTTGACATAATGTCAATTATGGTTGTACCTTCAGGCTGAACAGGATTTCCAGGGAAAAGAATAAAGGAAGGCAGAGATCCAAGGATGAATACATCTGGGATAGTGGGGAAAGGTTTTGCTAGAAGCGAGACTTTTTAGAGAACCATCCCTTTGTTGCCTAAAGTTTGTACACGCTGACTAACATCATCATCAGCATGCAGATTACAACTTTAATGTACTCTCCAGTATTTCCCTATTGCCACGTCGTTAATGGTAATTAAGACGAGGAACAAATTCCCGCCTTTACAATACTAAAATAAACTTAGATCAATTTAATTCAATAAGAACCGGTGAGGTACTTTTAGTATTGCTCATGCTGTGAGTAGAAATAACTACCCTGTTCTCAAGGTTAAGATGAACAGTAGAGTACACCGCTTAGCTAAAAGGGCAAACGAGGTCGGAATAAATGATTTCGTGATAAAAGAATTAAAAAGGAGCTTAATAGATAAGATAAAAGGTGAAGAGAAGTGATAAAGTGGGAGAAAGAAGAAGATGACGTTTAAACAACCACCCTCCTTATCTGCCTCAATGCTGTCAGATTAAAATGTTAATTTGCCAGACAATAGAACTTATCTAAAATTGCTCAAGATATAATGGAATTTCTTTATGCAGCGAAGACAAACTCGGGATAGAAATTTAAATTAAGTAAATTATTCTCTTTTTTTTAACCTCACTATCAATAAAAATAAAGTTAACATTCTCTCTTTGAAATAGAATAAATTAAAAAACCTTTTCTCTAAGTTCCATATAATACAATGTACATTTGTATGAAGAACGGAGACTAAAAGATCTTTACTTTGGACAACTAAAAGTTTACATTTTATTAAATTAAAGCACATCAGCATTATTTTTTTCTCGAATCCATGCATTTTAAGTAGTAAGATGACAGTTGAGTGAAAAGTCACTTCCATTCGGATGTTATTATCCAAATACAACAAACAAACCTCTGTGGCTCTATTCTTCGTTCCAAATATTGCATGACTACCAGAGCAAGTATTTTAGCAGATTTCCCTTAAGGGAAATCAGCTATTGCGTACTCATGATGCGAGTTTCGAAAAATTTCTTCAAATGTCCATCGATCCTACCCAGGAGATGACGAAAATGAGGTCCGTTCAAAATTATATATATATATCTATATATCTATATATATATATATATATATATATATTATATATATATATATATATATATATTTGTCTGTTAAAGCTCTAGCTGACGAAATTCTTATTTGATCTTTACCAAACTCGGAATTTAATCTTTTTATGTAAAAAGGAATATCTAGTTCGTAAATGGCTTAAATCGGACCAGTGGGAGGGGGGGATTTTTGAAAATTCAAAATATCTCCGTTATTATGCGTCGGATATAAAAATTATATAGAATCAATATTATTGCAAATTAAATTTTCTATAAATATTGTTTCAAAACAATTATTCTGTATCTTGAATATTAACCGAGTTATTTGCATTTGTATTCTGCGTGATACTGGTCACCAGTTGGCTATGCTCGAACTTTCCGGCGAGAGCTCTGGCGGCCGTTTCTATAACTTCGCCCCTCGTGAATAGGTTTAGAGGTTAGGTCAAACTGTTTTTGGGGCTAGAAACTACTGGGTTGTTACGCCCTAAATAATGTTTTAGGTTTAGAGGTTTCTTACTACTGCAGTTGTTATTAGGCAGATTTCCCTATTGTAAAACTTCACGTGGGAAATCTGCTTAGTTTACGCAGCCCCTGCGTGACGGACTTTTTGAATATCATGAGTATCGCACCCATATCATTAAGATGTTTATATCATTAATTAGAAAAACGCTTGCTAATGATAAGCTCGTAAGGATATTTTTAAGCTGAATTATTTTATTTATAACGTGTTTTTTTTTAATTGCGTCAGTTTTTTTTTGCTAACAGTTATAATTGTATTTATTACGTCCAGCGAGGACGGAAATAGTTATTTATTATACAAGTGACGAAAGTAGATCATTTTACAACTCGAGTGATACGTTTACCCACACGAGCGAAGCGAGTGTGGTAATTTCACGAGAGTTGTAAATTCTACTTTCGTCACAAGTGTAATATTAAATTTTTTCTGTAATCGTGTAATACATGATCAGATCTAACCAGAATATGAACAAAATTAGGATGTTGTGAAGATTATGGTATGTTGTTGGTAGGTTATAAGCATGGTTGTGAAAGGTTATAAGCATAGTTATAAAACAACTAGTGATTGTGAAGTAGTGCAGTTATAAACAAGTGCAGGTTATAAACAAGGAAGGTAATTATTATTATATTTAAATTTTAAAATATATTGATTATTTCCACCAATAATTCATTCATATTTCAATTTATTTTGTTAAAATAAATTCTTACAATGTTAAGAAACATTTAAAAGCATTTAATTTCCAACTTCAAATTATTTTTTAATTTATACTTATTACTAATTAAGAAGGCAATTCACTTTCTTCACTCTATTGCAAAATGTTTCACTTTCTTCACTCATTTCAGTTTAGTAATGTTACCATTATTCAACGATTACAGAAAAAAAAAATTGTACATAACGGATGCAACAGTGTGCTTCGAATATCTTGCCCAGTCCTACTCAACACTGGATACAACTTTTTCTTGATCTTTTTGATTTTTCTTGAATGAAATCAACGATTCAGGCGGTACTAATATAGGATTTTCTAAACATTTCCTCAAATGTCCAACAATCCTACCTACGAGATGAGGTCCGTTCAAAATTATATGTACGTGTATATATATACTTGTCTGTTACCACTCTGGCAGTCGAGCCACCAAGCTCGATATATAAACGCTTTATGTTAATGTAAAGATCAAATTCGTAAAAGGCTGAAACCGGACAAGAAGGGGGGGGGGGTGGTTTAGAAGCAGGCATTTAAAAAAAATCGAGATATCTCCGTTATTATATTATTATTATTTATTAACGTCCACTTTTTGCAACTTAGGCTAATCGGGACCGTTATTATAAGTCGGATTGAAAAGTTGTATAGACTCAACCATATTTTAAATTTAATTATCAATAAATACCGTAACATACATATTTTCTCTATAATGAAGATCGTACGAGATATTGGATTCTTTTTAGTTTTCAGGCTTCAGTAAACACCCACTCCTACACTTACAATACGCTGTTGTATCATGAAAAACTTAATTTTAGAACTCAAATACTAAATATTATTTTCAAGAGACCTTTATTAGGTTAGATACAGGCAAATCCGTTTTGTGATGACGTCATTAATTAAGACTTTACATTCTTGTCTAGAAAATCTTTATTTGATCTATACCATACTCGATATTTAAACGTTTTAGTCAACACTTAAGATCATATTTCATATTGGCTGAATTCGGATCAGGATCCCATTCGAAAATTTGATATATATCCGTTATTATAAGTCTGATCGAAACATTGTATGAACCAATTCTGTTAAATTGTCTATGATCTACAATCGTTGTTCTAAGCATTTTTCCTGACTCAAATAGTAAGAGAGTTATTCATGCTTCCTTTTTTTCAGTTTTAGTTAAACCCCTCTAATACTCGGCATTTTACACAGAAATAGAGAATAAATTGTAAGATGAGATCACTAGCGTGTCATACTTGCAAGTGATCAATCTGTTTAAATTACGCAGCCCCTGCGTGAAGGACTTTTATATATGACCTGCATATTTATGTTGAATGAGTCTACTAGACTTTAGACATTCATGATAAGTGTATTTGGGAGATAATGCTTTCGTGGTCGTTGAAGATAAGAGGACTAACCTGTAGATAGGTGGATCAGCGAAGCCGGGATGAAGGATGTGATAAGTCTTATCGTCTCTTCAATCCTCTTCATCCTCTCTGCAGAATGAAGTGCCCACTTAACCTTCCAGAAGCACAACCCTCCATTTTCCTACAAGTCAGGGGTAACCGGAAGCTATTGCCTTCCTGTCGTCCTCTCCACATTTCATTTGGGTCTTTAAACTTCTAATAATTCAACGCAGGGAATATTTTGCATTCAGATTGCACTGGGAAATATAAATCTTTGATTTGCGGCCTGGGGAAAGCACCAAGTATCTAAAAAAAAAATACCCAAAATTTGGGAATATATAAAAACATTTTGTTCATTAGATAGCTAATCTCACGTTACCTTATGCAGTATTTTATTGGGAAACTACATTGAAAGAATTTTTAAAAAATCATTTATCTAAACGTTATATATATAACATATATATATATATATATATATATATATATATATATATATTTAGTATATAACAAGGGATACTAGATAGGCCATTTTTCCCACCTATAAAGTATTAAATTTTCGTAGATTTCTTTCAGAGCATTACGGACACACATGTTGTTGTTGTTGTATAGGGTTTAAGGGCGAAAAACTACCAGGTTATCATCGCCCTGTAATATTTATAATTCACATTTTGGTATCCTCATCCATATCGCCATTTTAACAATATAAACGAGGATACGAGCAATTGCACTTTTCTTTGTATAAACTCGTGTTTTTTACAAAATTAAACAATTTATGGAGTTCTTTCGGGTCATCTCCAAGAGCCACTTCTATACTATTGGAAATATTGTATTTGTTTCTAATATCTGTATAATTATGGCATTCCATTAATATGTGATATATAGTCAGTTCTGTGTTACATTTCTCACAAATCGGGGGTTGATCTTTTGTCAACACATTTGAGACATACCTAGGAATTTAGCATGGTTGACATATTCTATTAGGGTGTCCTTAAGATAGAGATGTGGTAAATCGTTTAAATTTCTGCGCCTTGAGAATATTATGCACTTCGTTTTTTCGGGGTAAAACAAAAAACCTGTTTTTCTCGACCATTCTATTAATCTAAGAGTCACAGCTTGTAGTTGTCTTTTGATATATGCCAAGCTTTGCGATCGGCAAATAATGACAAAGTCATCAACGAACAAAAAGCCTTTTACATTGTTGGTAAGACATTTCGTTATTTCGTTCACTGCAATCAGAAAAAGATTTGTACTCAAAATACTTCCCTGTGGGACACCTGATTTCATTGTTCTTTCTTTGGACAGTGTATTTCCAACTGCCACTTGGCAGTGTATATACATATATACGGACACACATGTATATACATACATACTTAAACTCACAAGGAAAAATATAGGATGGATAAAACGATAAAATAAAAATAGGAGTCTAATAAGAGGCTAAATCCTCCTAGGGGTTACCACAGTACGTAGGTCATAGTGTTGGCAGGAGGCCAAGCAGTTCCTGTGGTTACGAAAAAAATGTAGTATATGATATTAGCGAGAGGCCAAATCCTTCCAGGAGTTACCACTTCCAGGAGTTACCACAGAAATCAGGCTTGATGTTGGGAGGAGGTCTAGCCTTTCCTGGGGTTACCACAGACCTTAGTCTGTTATAGGCCTTAGGCTGTTAGCAAGAGGTCAAATCCTTCCAGGAGGTACAACAGAATTCAGCCTATGATTTTGGCTGGCACGCAATTCCAGAAGAACTTCCGCGTTAAAAATGCGTCTTTTATGGTAAATAGACTAAATGCTGCTATAAAAAAAATATGGTAAACTGTCTCTTCCAATAATTACAACTAGGACGTAAAATAAAAATACGTTATAATATTATTAACTTTTAATGGACCTGGACCACTTTCCATTGCAAATTTTCATTAAGAGGGAAAAGAAATTTGTGTCAGGTCGGCAGGACTGGCTATAAATTATTCTTTCATGAATTTTTATTGCTCGACTAATTAAAATCAAATTACGGTGTTTGCTGAAGCCCCCCCCCCAAATTGGCCAATTCGATATTTATTTTTCTTCTTATACATACGAAAACACTACATTCGCCATGGCTACTCCATAACATTGTACTTCTGGATTATGGGAATATTCTCTCCTCCATATAATTTTATTCTACTTTTCCGCAGAAAACCCAACAGGGATTATTACATTTTTTATGCTAAAAAGAAAACCTATTTATTTAACAGTATGTCCGCTAATTACATTGGTCGTCGGTCGTTCGGAATTAAGCACTATAAGAAACATCGAGTAAAAAGATTCAAGGAAACGTCGAAAGGAAATATAGTGCCTTAGGTTGGTCTGTAAATATGTTTCCTTTGATATATAGGATACTTTCCGAATTTGCTGGCAGTCATCAGAAATTTGTTTCTGTACATCGTTTGGTATGAGAACTAGCTGTGTTTTCTATATTCTATATCCAAGTGTTGTATGAATAACTCTGAAGTGTTATTTTATTAAGCAATTTCATTAAGATTTGTACTACAATTTAAACTAATAATTTCTTATTCTTAATGATTAGTACATAAATATTTTAGGATAATTTTAGCTCCCTTCCAAAATTTTGTCAGTTTTTGAGTCATTTCTTCAGATTTCCTCTCCATTGGTCAACGATTTGCACAGATCACTGATCAATTTTCAAAGGTTCTTTGGCCTCCTTCTTTCCACATGGAGCTGTCGGTCATACAGCTGTACTGGCGAATTACTTGAATAGGTGAACGCCTGAAGATGAAATTGAAAACCTCACGGCGAAAGAATATTGTGAAGGACAAAGGACAGCTAGAGCTGATATCCCACGCAATCATTAAAAAAAACCTGTATTCGTTATTACCATCCACAAACCTTTACTAATTAATATTTTTTTTTAAAAATGTATTCTATTTGTGTATGTACAAAATAAAATACTCTCTGAATATTAAATGTCAGCGGTATTCCTTCAGTAATAATATTCAATATCAAAATATAACTGAGTGTGCATATATCTTCCATTGTTGTTGACTAATTATGTAAAATAATTTAGAAGTAAGAATTAGCTTAAATCCCCCGAACTTAATACTAACGTAATAAACTGGCAAACTTATTCACTCAAAATTTATTTACTATTTCAGCTTTAGAACCCCATCAATCTGCAATTTCTTATTGTTATTATCATTTATTAACGCCAACGTTACGAAGGCTAATTGGGACGGGTTATGTACAGGTTATCACCCCCCCCACCCTAGATGGGCCTAAACATTTTATTTAAAGTGTTCGTCACTAAATGAATTCCTATTTCCCAGGTTAGAAATGACCTCACAACTCCAGATTTCCAGTTGATATTAAGACAAGGACCTGCTACGCAAGGATTCTGATCTATCGTTTCATACTTCAGCTGGTACTAATTCTCCATTAGGTTTTAGGAGAGTTATATAAGCCTAACACCATAGCCAAGAGACATCTTGTAAGCCATTTATAAAATTAAATAATGAATGTATGATTTAAAATTCGGTCTCTTTATTTCTTCCCACTATGTATTTCAGTTGGTAATCAGCATCAAGAGAATGTCAAAATGCCCTCGTAGAAAACTCACTCTACAAATTACTTCCAAAACTATAATGCAACTATTGGAAGGTTTCATTCTACTAGTGTAATGAATAAAAATTACATGAAAAAAAAAAATTAAAACCTGTCTAGTACTCAAGTTCTAAAATCCCTCAAACCCAAACGTACTTATAGGGGAAGAGGATAAAGCACTTCTAAAATTGAAAGTAAATAAAATATCTAAATACCGTAAATTAAGTTCAATTTGAAAACCAGCTCATTCAAAGGAGAAGGAAAATGGAGAGGCTTATGAGAGAGAAATTGAATGAAAGGTTTCGAGGCTTGGCCAAGGGGAGGGATAAACTCCTTCTTTGTGAGCGAGTTAAATTAAAAGTCTAACCTCTTCTCCCCTAAAAACCGGGGGGTTGGGGAGGGGGGGGGTTAATTAGGGGACGCGAGTGCGTACAACAATTATCCAATCTCCCTAATGTACCCTTTTTTGTCTCTAGTCCTCTTTAAGGCGATTTAAATTATTTTTTGACCGCTTTATCGTTAAAAAATAAATTAATTCATAAAAAAATAAAAATAAAAAGTTCACTCTCAGCGTGTTATATAGACTGCTGTCAAGATTTGCAGATTTTAAATAAAAAACAGGCCTAACGTATTTTTAGCAGATTTACCCTCAGGGATATCAAACATTGAGGTCGTAATCTTGATGCGATTTTCGAAAACTTTCTTCAAATGTTCATCAATCCTACCCAGGAGATGACGAAAATGATATATATATATATATATATATATATATATATATATACATGTGTGTGTGTGTGTGTGTGTGAGTGTGTTAACGCTCTAGCGGTCGTAATTTTTGTTTGATTGTTACCAAACTCGATATTTAACCGCTTTATGTAAAAAAAAGAAGATCTAGTTCATTATTAGCAGGAACCGGACCAGTGGGAGGGGGGTTAGAGGGGAATTCCGAAAATTCTAAATAACCTTGTTCTTACAAGTCGGATCTAAAAAGAGAATAGGGTCAATCTTATTCCAAATTTAAAGTTCTATGAATGCAGTAATATATGTTTTTTTTTTATTATCTTGATTATTAACTGGAATATTTGCATTCTTTAGTTTTCAGACTTAAATGACAATAAGCTGTTATATTATGGAGCACTTTATTTGAAGCCTAAATACTAACTATTGTTCTCATAGAACTTTTATATTGTGAGATAAATGCAAATACTTGACGCACATGGGAAATTTGCTTAGTTAATGCAGCCCCTGCGCGATAGACTTATTAAATATCTTAATTATTAACAGAGATATTCAGCCTTCAGTAAACCCCCCCCCCTCCTACTCATGTCATATTAAGAATAAGCTGTTATATTATGATGCACTTTACTGTGATGGTGCCTAAATAGCAAATATTGTTCTTACTGGCCTTGGGAACGCTGCTTAGTGCAACCCCTGTGTGACGGACTATTTCTTATCATCTTACTGAAATGTCAATTCTTGTTTATATAAAGTACTTACAAAGTGACCAGTAAACAGTGAGATTTGAGATGACAATATATGAATGGTGGAGGGGGGAGGGGAGTAAATAGGAATTAGCCCAAATTTTAGGATATTTCCCTTAAGGGAAAACAGCTATTGAAATCGTAGTCATGACGCGATTTTCGAAATTGTTCTTCAAATGCCCATCGATCCTACCCACCAGATGACGAAAATGAGGTTCGTTCAAAATTGTATATATATCTGTTCCCGCTTTTTCGCAATTTTTGTCTTATCGTTACCAAACTTGATATATAATCGTTTTATATAAAAAGAAAGATTAAGTTCGTTAACGGCTGAAATAGGACCGGGGGGAGAGGGGGTGTAGAGGAGAATTTTGAAAATTATTCATATCTCCGTTATTATGCGTCGGATCGAAATATTGAATAGAAACTATTTTTTTTTCAAATGTAATAGTCTATAAATATTGTTATATACATTTATTCTCTACCATCAATATTAACTGGATATTTGCATTTTTTAGATTTCAAGCTTCGGTAAACCCCCACTCCTCTCAAGTCTTATTAACAATAATCTGTTATATTATGAAGCACTTTGATTGAAGCATAAATACCAAATATGGTTCTAATTGAACTTTTACGTTTTGAGCTAAATGCAAATACGCGACGCACGTGGGAAATCTGCTTAGTTTACGCAGCCCCTACGCGACGGGCTTTTTTAGATCCGCCACTAATCACTGTCTGCCCCATAACAGCCGGCAAGGCGTTGAGTAAACCATCCATCCTGTAGGGAAAGAAAGCAAATAATAAAATTCCATTTTAACGCAAGACGGCGCTTTATCGTCCATGTAACATGGTTTAGTACATTAAGAAACAGTGACCCCTACATGTTTCAGACACCTAGCATCATTACTCCTCATAACGACCGTCTGTTGCTAATGGCAGCCGAAGACTAAGCGATGGCCGTGCAGGCCACATTAGCAGATTGAATACAACTACTAATCCTCAAGGTACTAATCCACTTTAGTAGGCCCAATCTCATTGGGTCCTACTGTCCACTCCGGCTCATCTTAGTAATTTGACCACCTTTACCACTTTCATCAATATTCAGGATTCCTTTAGTCGAATTTTTGCCACAAGTGAATAATAACCTTTAAAAAGTCAGTCACGCTGGGGCCGCGTAAGCTAAGCAGATTTCCCACATGAAGTTTTACAATAGAGAAATCTGCATTCTAGTAAAACTTAACACCCACGTGAATAAATACAAACGGTAATGAGAAATCTTTCAAATAATTTTAATAAGTTCCCAAAGGAAATGGCTTTTGAATTGTAAACAAACAGGTCTGCCAACCACTCAGAGCTGAACAGATAGATAGACATATACTTCACCGGAATGAAAAAATTTACTGAAATATATCTGAATATAACACATTAAATTCATTGGAAATTATTAACTCTACATTGTAAAGAAACTTCAACTGTGATTTAATCAGAATCATTTTTATCACAATTGCTCAATTTATTTTAGTACATATGCGTATTTGCATATGTCTCACAAACTAGAAGGTTACACGTGTCTCTAAGCCAATTTCACGAGAAGCGAACAGTTACGGAAACGGCCGAACTAACTTTCGGCGGAATCTCACTAACAGAACCGGAAATATACGATCTCATATCGTCCGTTACCCGAATACACTTAATAATGCAAATATCTCGGTTATTGTTCAAGGTAGAAAATAAATGTATATAGCAATCTATAGTAAATTTATTTTGCAATAAGATTGTTTCTATAAAAGTTTCTGATCCGACGTATAGAAACAAATATTTCGAAATTTCGAAAATCCCCCCTCTTAACCCCACTCCCGCCCACTTGTCCGATTTCAGCCATTAACGAACTTGATCTTTCTTTTTACATAAAACGAGTAAATATCGAGTTTGGTAAAGATCAAACAAAAATTACGGCCACTAGAGCGTTAACAGACAAATATATATATAATCTTGAACGGATCTCATTTTCGTCACCTCCTGGGTAGGATTGATGGAAATTTGAAGAATTTTTTCGAAAATCGCGTAATGAGTACGACTTCAATAGCTGTTTTCCCTTGAGGGCAATCTGCTAACATCGAAATGGACTACAGTTGAATTAAAACTGCGAGCTTCTGGCGGCAATCAAAATACTTTTGAACATGTTTAAGCTCTATTTGCAGATTGAGCAAATAGAATTTATATACTGACTAAGTAATAAAATACGAAGTACCACCCTCTCTAGAAGGTCACCAGTCACAAATGGTCTCAGTAAATAAAGTGGAAATCAATTTACAATTTACTTAGAGTCTGAGTTGTGCTAGTAGAATATAACTGAAAAACAATGAACCTCATTGAGAAACATAGACAAAGGCAAAATTGTTTCAAAATTCATGTTAAGCAAGGTCCTATTTAAGTTATCGGTTAATATTAACGGAGTGCATGAATAATTCAAGAGTGATTTACATGAACCAACATAAAGGTTATATTGGAGAAATTTAAAGAGACCGTAACGCAAGGGCTGACTAAACAAAGCAGATATCCCACGTGCTGGAATGACACATGGAGGTCTAATATAGTCCTTATGCTAAATACTGTAATCAAACTAACTATTTACTAAGGATATTGAACTGAAACAGTGTTATACTAGAATTGATATACTATTATTAAAAAAGTCCGTCAAGCAGGGGCTGTATAAACTAAGCAGATTTCCCAAGTGAAGTTTTACAATAGAGAAATCTGCTTACTAATATCATTAGCAGAAAGGAATCTCTAAACCTATTCACGAGGGACGAACAGTTACGGAAGCTGCCGAACTAGCGTCTAAGCACTAGAATGTCCCAAACATAGCCGACTCTTGGCGACCCCACATACAATACAAATGCAAATATCTCTGTTAATATTCAAGATAGAGAATAAGTGTATAGAACAATAATTATAGTAAATTTAAATTGCAATAAGATTGGTTCTAAACAATTGTTTGATCCGACGTATGGTAACGGAGATATTTCGAATCTTCGAAAATCCCCCCTCTAAACCCTCCCTCCTAATGATCCGATTTCAGCCGTTAACGAACTTGATCTGTCTTTTTGCATAAAACGTTTAAATATTGAGTAACAAAAATCTCGATCGTTAGAGCGTTAACAGACAAATATATATATATATATATATATATATATATATATATATATATATATATGTATATAATTTTGAAGTACTTCATTTTCGTCATCTCCTGGGTAGGATCGATGGACATTTTTCGAAAATCGCGTCATGAGTACGACCTCAATAGCTGATTTCCCTTAAGGAAATCTGCTAATATCTGGTAGGCAAGTAAAATCAGATGTTTTAATAATAAGTAATAATTAACACTAAACTTTGCACCATTTCTACATACTTAGTTTATCCGTATTTTGGTTAATGTGTTTGATATTAGGACTATAGTTTGTCTGTAAATCGATTTATAATCAGCTGATCTTGGTAACCTCGGCCATTTTGTACCAGTCATTAACATGGCCAGGAAGATTGACCTCATGTAATATCTAGTTTTAGGACAACTACTCCCGAAGAGGGTACTGAATATAGCGAAACTTGTCGAGTCTTTGATAAAGTGAAGTGAATGATGAAGATAGTCAGTGGTTTTATGACCTTCTGCCAGTATCTATTCCTTAAGATCAGTTAGTAGAAGTAAAGTATAGACAGATATGAAAAAATCACATTAATAAACCAGAATGGGGCTCAGGTTAGCCTTGTGAGTTAAAGCGTTGTCTTTAATTTCACATGGTAAACCTAGAATGGCGAGTTCGATTCTCGTCTAGGTAAAGGAAATTATTTAGTGATGAAATTCATTAATTAACATCCTTAGTCCCACCCTGGCTAGAAAAGGGTGGTAAACTGTAGATAACCCGTACCAATTAGCCTTAGTTGCTAAAAGGTGGACGTTAATAAGTAATAATAAACCGGAGGAGACTTGCGAATCGTTTAACTATTTTGAAGAAATGATAACGAATAGCATAGAATAGACGTTGGTGTTAAAGCAAGATTCGTTGCAGGGATCAGATGCTTCAAGTCCTACTGAAAGCCAAACATATATAAAACGGCTATCCAACCCGAGGACGACAGAGGAACGTGTACTTCCGTGAGTTATAACACAAGTGCTTTTGCAAAAGTAGTGAGGATAATATTTGGAGCCAAAAAGAAGAAGTGGTTCATCAAATGCAGCGCTCAATTGATGGAACTCAATGGCAACATTGACATTATCGAGTTCGAGAGTTAACTGTCAGATAATTTCTTTAGTAGGATTTATAGAAATTTGAAAAAAAAAAATAGGAAATCGCGTCATGAGTACTATCTCTAGACGTAAATTGGCGATAGCAAAGTAGTACGTCCTTTAAGAATTGTAGCGCCGAATAAATATGTTTAATAGAAGTATCTATACACATATTGCAACGAATGGCATCTTTCTCATTTGAGGCATTAAAATGATGACTATGGCCGGATTTCGGTAACAGAGCACTGCCTGAAAATTTATAACTATGCCAGTTATATTGTATCAGAATGTAAAGCGTTTTAAGAAAGAAAAAAGGAAGGCTTTATACCGTCCTGGGGGAAGATGAACACTTCCACTGACTTTCTGATTTCTCATTGTCTTTTGTACTGATATTAAAAGAAAGTAATAGAATGCTCGTCTCAGAAAGGTGTACTCCTAATGTAATGATCCTTGTTTAAAACTATAAATTTTTCTTCCTTATCTTTGAAATTAATCGGGTGTCGGTTTGAGTTTGGAGGGAAACTGCCCTGTAACGAGCTGGGCACTATTTCGCCTGTTTAACAAGAGCAGCAAAGCCAACACAGCCCTAATTAGAGAGTCTGTAATATCTACTCCGGGGCTCATTCTTTGGGCAAACCCCGCCATATTGATTTTATTTCAAAGGGGGGAGGGGGTTGCCTCCCTTTGCAAGTCAAATCCTTCCCGAATTAGGGGACATTGATGCTTTGTTTATTTAGGATTGTAGCTATTGTTGTTGTAGGCTGTGGTTCAACAATCCTCATGTTGGTATTCAAGCCGTAAAATTGAATTTTTAATTGCAGGCCTTCCCATTTTGCCTCACTCACAATTAGGCGCCATTATTATTATATGACCTCTCAATCGTCACTGATTAATCATTGCGTTCACTCAGCTTGGTTTTTCTGAATTAGCACATATTTTCGATAGGATATCAAAAGTTAGGATGCATGACTCGTTACAATTGCATGTTTTTGGAGTCGAGAGTAACTGTTAGTTCAGTGGACACCAACGGTTTTATTTAACTGGTTTCTTTATATATTTGTTGGGTCAAATTAGTAGTTGAAATTTTACCTCTTTATTGTTAGGCTGACTGGTCTGATATTCGGAACACACCTTTAGCTCTGATGATAATACAATTTAATATATTCGTTATATTTGTAAATCCAATACGGCAGCCACTACAAAATCGTGGTCATATTTTTTTCTTCACAACCCCCTCAATATAAGTATGAATGAGAGGGCTTGACTAGTAGAATAGAGTAAACTAAAAAAAATGCAACAGTCCTTCCAGAACAAAGTACTTCGAATAGCGGCGAATGCTCCCTGGTTTGTTAGGAACAGCCAAATCCACAGTGAATTGGAGGTAGCTCCTATTTCAGTACATCTTCAACAACTTGTAAGGAAGTATCATGGCAAACTCCCAATGTCAAGTGGAGCAACTCATTATAATTTAGGTGCAATGACTGAAGGACGACTACGTCCGAAGTTGTACCAAAATCTCCTAATTTTGTAAGAAATCTTGTATAATAACATCCATTTGTTTATAATACTTATGTATTGGTCTAAATAAAATTTTCTTTCTAAAAAAAAATGCAATTCTCATATGGTCTCCTACAAAATGGCGGATTATGTATTTTTTTTCTTCACAACTCCCTCAATATGGGTTTCATATGAAAGGGAATCATAAGGGTTTCATAATATTAAAACCCTGTACACGATGTCAAATTTTATATCTAATAAGGGTTCCGGCACAACATGCCAGATTTCATATTTGATTCAATATGGGGAATGGGAATGGGTATCAAATGAAATGGCTTTCTTTACAAGTAGAACATTGTGCATGGCGGATTACACTTTTCTTTTTTACATATTACTGTCGTTTTTTTAGAGTTAGATTGCAACAAATTATCAGAAAATAAACCTTGTATTAATGAGGCACAATATGAACTAAATAGAAAGAGAAATTAATAAACAAAATTTTAAGTTGAACGGTTTTAGTAAAAAAAAATACAGTTAAAAAGTAAGAAGAAAATGTACTAAAAGCTAAACATAATCCAAGGTCATCGGTACCATGCATCACACCACTTTCCTCATTAATCTAGTACATTGATCATACTAATAACTAAAATAGTAGGGCGTGTGAAATTTCTATCCACAGTCAACCATTCATATGATTATAAATGCTATTTACGTATTTAGTCAGGTTACGCTACGCCCATCACACGAATGGTTGAATGGTTAATAGAAATTTCACTCACTCCACGATTTTATTTATTTGTCTGATCAATGCCCTAGATTGATGAGGACAGTGGTATGATGGCTGGTACCAAGAACCTAGGATTATTTTTCAGCTTTTAGTACATTTTCTTCATAATTTATATTTGTATTTTTTTCAATAAAACAGTTTAATTTTTATTTTATTTTATTTACTTTGAAGTCATATTTTTTCTAAAATATACCCACATTATACAATACAATCAATGCCACTATAAGAACGTGTTAACTGTTGGCCATTAATTATAACTACAATTTTCCGAATTAGAGATTACTTGGGTCTTCATTGTTATGGCAGGATGGGTTCTGGGAGGGACATCTAGGACAGAATTATAGTCAGTCATGGGTCAGTCAACTATAATCCGGACTTGTTGAAGTTGTTCCAGGTGAGCCTTTTGGGATGAAAACAGTCCCAAGACATTTCAAGGAGTGTCAATTATATGGTAAAAGGCTTCGATGGTCTAGTGCTTCTAGTTCTGATAATATTGTCATAGGAAAGAGGGGTCGTAAATAAATGATGCTCCGTCAGGCCATAAACTGAAAGAATTTAAGAGAGAAAACTGTTTAAATTTTAATAGAAAGAGTGTCAGATGACGCTCAGAAAGTTATATGAAGTAACTTTCATGGAGTTGTTGAAAACTGGTAAGGGCCTAAAGCAAGATCAAAGTACAACTTATGTTACACAAAGAATTAATTTGGGTGAGTAACAGGTGACTGGATTTGAAACTTTCTTTACATTTTTTGGTCTGAACAAAGCCGTTATACTGCAATACGCCAATATATCTTGACGGTGTATGGTTCAATCATATTTATAATCTATCCTAAAGTATGAATATCTTAGGTTTAAATATTTTCAATGAAGAGACAACGTAAATAAAAGATAGAGCCCAAGCTAGTAATTGTTTACTAATGGCAAGTAGAGTTTAGCTAAAATCAAATTTCCCATCAACCATAAAAAACAAGATATATAATTACAGAGATAGCAAAGAAAATATAAATATAGGAAAGATTGAAAATCACCAAAATAAATAAATAAGTGTGAAAAATCATATTTAAAAAAATTTTTTTAGCAGATTTCCCTTAAGGGAAATCAGCTATTGAGGTTGTACTCATGACGCGATTTTCGAAATTTTTCTTCAAATTTCCATCGATCCTACCCAGGAGATGACGAAAATAAGGTAAAACTGTATATATATATATATATATATATATATATATATATATATATATATATATATATATATATAGATATTTGTCTGTTAACGCTCTAGCGGTCGCAATTATTGTTTAATCGTCACCAAACTCGATATTTAGTCGTTTTATGTAAAAAGAAAGATCAAGTTCGTTAACGGCTGAAATCGGACACGGGGGAGGGGGGTTTAGAGGGGAGGTTTTTTGAAAATTCGAAATATCTCCGTTACCATACGTCGGATCAAACAATTGTATAGAACCAATCTTATTGCAAATTAAATTTACTATAAATATTGGTTTATACATTTATTCTCTATCTTGAATGTTAACCAAGATATTTGCATTTTATTAAATGTGGGCCGTTAACGAACGTTTCCCGCCAAAAGCTAGTTCGGCTCTCATATAGAGATTTCTCTATTGTATAGCTTCACGTGGGAAATCTGCTTAGTTTACGCAGCCCCTGCGTGACGGACTTTTTTTAGCACCACTGAAGGCAATTTCAGTACAACTGAACTCAAAACATATAGATTAATCTTATCTCTATTAATCATATAAGGGTGCTAAAAATGTTAGGAGTGTTTTAATAAGTGGAAGTTTTTAGAAATTAGGATTTGACGCAAAATCGTTAGAATAAGTAACAACGGACTTAGAAGGCCCTCAAGAAAATAAAATAAATTCCGAATGTATTTGAAGGTACTATTATTGATCATGAGAAAATCCAGAATATCATTTCTCAAAGACATCAAAGAACACCTTATGTATTCTAGTGGATAGATAGATAGATATTTATTTGTTAACCCTCCGTCAAACGACTGTAGGCGCGGGTCACCTATGAGGTGACGATGGAGAAATATGATGATAAAACTGCTTCTTAGGGCAAAAATAGAGTTAAACAAATATAAATACTTATCTGAACAACTAGTAGACCTATTTTATTTTAAAACTTAGCGAAGTAACACATGAACATGTCTTACAACTATCAAAAATATTAATTCATTTCAGGTAACATGAAGCAATTTATGAACTATGAATTCGTTAGGTACTACTTACTTAGCTACTAGAAAACATATATAAATAAAGTGCAATAAGAATAGTTGAGAACTACTTATTCATTTGATTGTTGCAGGAATAGCAAATACAAGAAAACATTTATGATAAAAAATGAAATTAAAACATTTCACGTCGAATCTTTTAGTGCTTTCAAGTTCAACTCAGGTGAGTTTCTTGCCCAACATGTTTTACAAAAAGTCTTCTAAATTCATTCTCGCTCCTCTGTATGTGCGAGCTAAGTAAAGAAGGCCTATATAGGCTTTTATTTCTGTGAATTCCGTCACTTTGGCATCCCTCTGCCTAGAAAATTCTGGCTCAACAAGTTTTATAAATTCGTTTGTGCAATGCACAATACTACTAATAATCGTCTTATCAAAAAGCCAGAACCAGCAGTCAAGTTCATTAGTAACCTACTTTCCCGCGCCCTTTCACTCCTGGGAGAGTGTGTCAATACATTTAGTTTTCCTATTGTACGCAAAGGAAAAGGGGTTTTCCTCCACTCATAACGGTCAACAATCTTTCTGTTCACACTTCTCAATGCAACATATGTTTCGTGTGACTGCTCATCCTCCCCATCACTTTCCGATTCCACGTCACTTTGTTCAGTCTCTGAGTCTACCCCGTTCTTCCAAGCCGTCTTCAAATTCCGAATCTGTGTCGTTCTGTATGTTATCGTCTTCTTCGAAAGGATCCATTAATGAGTGCTGGAGTCTAGCAATATCGTTTTGATTACACAAGTCAAAAAATACGTATTTCCTGGTCCATTTTTTCTGAAAAATGTTTTAAAAATGCATTGTTAGTCGCGGTCACCTCAGAGGTGAATTCCCTATTTTGTAGGTATTTTTAACTATTCAAAAATAATCAAGGCACTACAAACGTCAAATGATGAATATGTCTAAGGTAAATAGATTAAATATAGAAATAAAAGAAATTGAAAAACTTACAATTTTGGTCGCGGTGCACCTGTGGGGTGATTTTAACACAAGGAACGCACTGTGTACAAACTTCGAAGGTCAAACCTATACTGTTTTGAGGAGCAAAAGAAGCTAGAAGCATTGCTGGAGGTGGAAGTCGTTAGGTTTATTCAATCGGAAGTTATTAGAAAAACACCTCAAAGATGCACCTGTCAGGACGCCGCGACTAACGGAGGGTTAAAGATAAATTTTGTACAAATAATAACAATATAGACACATTTTGTTTCTTTTGGAGTCTGGGAAATCCTATATGCTTTTACAATAAACGGTGACATAGATAGATGAAGTGAATTTAATATATTTCAATTTCAATAATTCTAATATAATTTACCAACTAATTCTAATGGTAAAATTACTTTAACGCTGTTCAATGGTATCTCTATTATTGCAATTTTTTGAACAGCTAAAATAACAACATAGGTCCAATACGAATGTTCGCCTTGAAAATGTGCACAATAGAACAAATATAAATAAAAATAATAAAAAGTAATATATTAACAAATTGTTCATGATATGAGTTTACTCATTTACACTAAGGGAGTCAAACGTTTTCAGAACTGCTATAATGAACGTATAAAGCCTATTCTAGTGGATACATAAATATGAAAAGTGAAGCCACTATAAGATTTAGCCTTTCGATTTTTGTGATGATAGTAAATGCGGTTAAAAAGGATATGGAGTATGGGTGGCAAAGTGTATATAATTATATTTTTAAGTTTACATGTTGTTTCTGAAATTGTTGTGTTGTTGGTATTGTGGTGTATCCATTGGTGCATTGTGGTACATTGTATATATTGTGGAGACTAGGGAGGGATGGGTGCGTAGCCCCGCAGTGCGGTACTCTCTTGGCTCCCAATCAACTCTCTCATACCTACACAATCCCTCCACTCCTCTCTCATTTATACTCCTTTATACTCTATCTATAAATACCCCTCTACAATACAACAAAATATGTATTATTTATAATGGGGAACCAATGATTTTGTTTTTTAATATATTTTCCATACCGGAATCCGCTCTTCCGGTCGTGCTCTTTTACTTACTTCGAATGTCCAACATTTGTACTCAGAGTAAAGAGACGACTATGAAGAGAACTAGCTTTGTGAAGTTTATATGAGACTCACATACTTATAAATCTTCACACGGCCCCTCCATTTATAATGAAATACTGAAATTTAAAAAAATTGTGTCTATATACTAACATGGGTTCATAGAGGCCATAAAAAACTTGAGCTCCTTCCACCATACCTTGCCTGGCTTCGCCTCCCATACCTTCGAAAATCCTCCTGCATTTCATGAACATCTTTTCTGGAATTCTGATGTGGTCCTTTCTTTCAACATGGTCCAGCCAACTCCGACTGACAGATGATGCCAGGTTCACATTTAATTCCATGAATCCAGCGTTGCTTCCGTTGCAAATATTTCTTATAGGGCTCTTGTTTCTCAGACCAGTAGAGTTTCTTGTTTCTCAGACCAGTAGGTCTTGTATCTCAGACCCCAGGTTAGCCATGTGAGTTAAAGCGTTGACTTTAATCTCACATGGTAAACCTAGAGTGGCGAGTTCGATTCCCGCCTGGGCAATAGGAATTTATTCAGTGACGGAATTCTTTAAATAAATTCCGTAGTCTCACCCTACCTAGAAAAGGGTGTAACCCGTAGATAACCCGTCTCAATTAACCTTAGTTGCAAAAAGTGGACGTTAATAAATTTAAAAAAATTAAAAAATTTCAATGTTTTACATATGAATAGGAATCACCGTTTTGTATATCATCGGTTTCACTTTCCGAAAGAGATTGTTAATTCGAAGAGCTTTCTGCAGACATAAGAACATCTGGGCTTTCAAGCTCTTGTAACAACTTCTAAATTATTTCTTTACTGCTTTCTTTTGCATGGCATATTTATTTTTGATGTTATTTATAGTTTAAAATATCATGAGTAGTACTGCATATTTTAGATTTGCGCCAGTTTCAAGGACAATGGGCATTTCGTTAATAATTATTATTTACTCTTACAGTAATCGCATTTCGCGACTGGGACAACGTATCAGTTACATTTATTTATTATTATCATTACGGCTAATATTTTCAGTATTGTCCTACATTATAATTTTTTTGAAAATGTTGTTGTTTCAAGTTGTGTAACACGCGGTCTACATACTGGCTACGGTCATGTAGTAATTCGCTCAAAGTGTATGAAAGATCTCTGTGAGTCCTTAGATAGCAGTCAGTTAATATATGTTTTATAGTAAGTCTACAGTTACTGTGTTAGCTCTAGGGTTCGTCTTCTCCAGTAAGTAAGTTAGTCTGAGTCAGTCGTGAATGGACATTTCTTAACCTCGTTAAAACTACTTCTTCTCTTCTAAGTAGCTTTTTTGAGGAAGACCATTCACGAAGTATATGTTTCAGTTCTTGAAGTTTATTGTCAGTTGTAGCAAACCAAGATTTCTTCCCTGAGTTGAGTATCATAAGTTTGGCTTGGGCTTGAATGTATGCATGCAGTATATGTTGTTGTAAGTTCTTTTTTGAGTAGCTGATTTGGCGAATTTGTCTACTTATGTGCTTTGTCTAATGTTTTTGTATGTTCAGGTAACCATTATATAGTTATTCTTTTGTTTAAAATATTTCGTTTAAAATATAAAGTGTAAGCGGTAACAAAGGTACGCACACATAACAACCGTACATATATGTATATTGTTTAATTAAACGTGATTCTTAACGACTTGTGTTTTTCTCATCTTGAGGGATAAAAATGAAAAGTTACATAAGTTCCAAGTATGTCATTTCAATGAATACTACGGCAAGAGTTAACTTCCCTAAGGGGGAATTCGACAGTAAAATGAATTATTTATGATTTTTTAAGATGTTGCTTTTTATTTAATCTTTATTAGATGGAGAAAATATATGGCTCTGGAATGCTTTAAACAAAAGAAAGCAGGACGAATTTGGGCCATAGAAAGGTGGAATGAGAGGAGTATATTTTGAATGAAGCCTTAGTGAAAGAGTGAAACATGGATAAAAGGGGGTATGCAGGGCTGGGAATGTACCTCGGTGGCCCATTACAAGGCAAATATTCTGCTGCGCTATCTTCTGGCGACATTCTCAAACTCAAAACCCATTCCTCTAGCTCCCCTCCACGTCCGAATGTTACTTCGTTTTTTAAAAAATTCAGTGTGAATCCTGTTCTCTTGAATACAACAGGCAGTTTTAACCTGCATAACTTATGATAATGGAGGCCATCCGGAATGTAGGTTGGAACTGATTATGAGTTCTCCTAGAATACCAGAGTCTTCGAATTTTTGAGCTGGGCGGAATAATTTAAAATGGAAATGTATATATCAAATGAAGAAGAGACAAAAAAAAAATCAGAAATTGTCCAGTAAGCTAGACAACACCCATATAATGTAGAAGAAATGTTGCACAAGAAAAAACGTAACACCATTGGTTGAATCTCCGATTTCCAGAGAGCAGCTCAAATCACAGGGATTGCAAGTGATTAATGAAGAAAACAAGTATATCCAAGCCAAAACAATATTGTGCTCTAGGCCAATGAATCCGGCTAGGAAATGTCTGTGGCTACAGTGAAAAATATAACAAAATTTTAAATAGTCTGACAGTTGAATTAGATAAGTATATGATATTAAAGGCAAGCCTGGAACGAATTTCATTAATCTTTCCAGAGGAATCTGAACTTATTAGCTTGGTGAAAAAGAATTTAATAAATAATTTATACCTACACTGTCCCTAGAAGTTAGTGTTGGCAGAAGGAAGCATGATGCTATTTAATGGTTAGGATACAAAAACGCTTCTGAGCTCCTAAGATTTCATAATGGAGAACCTCAGGGACTGGCCATTAACACTGCTAACAGAGATCCTTCAGAGAATAACTTTCTCATTAGTGAATAATGTAAAGAGGTGATCCATGAATGAAAAGAACACCACATTCTGTTTGGGAAAAATACATTAATTGGTATTTCAAAAAATCAGAAGTTAACGCTCCCAGTATAAGTCACGATAATTATTATTGATTTCAGTAAAGAAAGGTTAAAAATTAATTATTTTTTACTAAAGAAAGATTAAATTTTAGTGATTATTTATTTTATTTTTGTTCAGTGAAGTTTCAGTTTTAATTATTATTTATTTTATTTTTGTTACAGACAGGTAAAATTTTAATTATTATTTATTTTATTTTTGTTAAATGAAGTTTCAGTTTTAATTATTATTTATTTTATTTTTGTTATAGAAAGGTGAAATTTTAATTACTATTTACTTTGTTGGTTTAAAGAAATATTTACTAATTCTTGTAAATATATATAATACTAGCGGACCCGGCAGTTGTTGTCCTGCATGATATTTCAAGTGATTAGAATATTAAATATAATAATATTATGTTTAAAACAAAAGCTACTTAACTATATGTCGTTTATACTTTGTTATACGATAAAAGTGAATATAACAAAAGTTACTCTAAATAACAACATAAACAACTTTTCACCAGTGCATATTAGCCGAAAAACCAATAGGAAACAAAATATCCCTATTTTTAATTTTAGGCCTCTCTTACCCACTCCTGCTCCATCTGCCGGCAGATTTGTGACGCTAAACCATTCAGGGCGTCACCCAAATTCATTCAAATCGGTCCAACCGTTTAGGAGTTCAGTGACATACACACGTATAGTAGAATTATATATATAAAAATATAGACTTAAATAAATAAAAACCGATAAAATGTTCGGTTACTTTTTTATATTTATTTTATTTCTGAATACACAATAAAATTGTTGTAATATTGGCTAAACGGATGTATTGATTTTGTAACATCTGACCGATAAGCACATTAGATTAATATCATTATAAGTTTACTATTGAATATTGATAACAGTATGTATCCATTGTTGCGAGACAAAGTCCACTGTCGGGATAAAGGATATGAGCAAGTTAGTGGAACTAGTTAGTGAGTCGATCCCCAACTTGAGAGCCGCTAACATTATTGAATAAAACTAATCTAAACCAAAACACATCTAGCAGCTGCCCTAACCAGGGCCAGGCCTCCACCAACTGCTATAACTTACATTAGTCTCTTTCATGTTTGTTTTGCTTCATTATTTAGCTGAAAGCCGCTCTCAATGGGTTAATTGATTTATGTATAATGAACGACCCGGGCAGCGGTGGCCGTTGTCACCCTCTCTAAGTGGATTCTGCACCTTCCCGATTCTCTACAAAGCGGCCTGTTTTCATCAACAACCCTTGTATGTATTTTGCAACCATTTGGACATTTCTCTAAACGAAATATTGTTAGGCCATTTCAATTTTAACCAAATATTCATGACCGATATTTTCAAAACCTGCATTAGCATATAACGCGTTTTCTGTTTTAGTAAAGTCCAATCGTACTCATGCAATTTTTAATTAAAGCTATCACATTTCTAATTTTTGTTCATTTTAAAGCCTCTAGATAATTATATTAAATAATCTAAATGGGGAGGGTCATTTGTGAAACTTTAGCCGATTCACAGAAAAAAGGATATATATATATAGAACTTATAAGAAACGATGATGGTTCAGTTATACTAGCAGACACTCCTTGAAAATTTATAAATGATTTAATCGATATAAATTTACACTATTTTAATGTTCGTCCGCAGACACTGCCTTCTTGTTAATGCATTCTAGGAGCCGAACTCCGAGGTATCCTATTGGCCCTCAGGAATACCCACATATCACACAACAAACACATTATCGTTTGAACAAATTCTTTAGGTTCCCTTCAAACACTCCAAAATATTTACACATGTAGCCCCAAAAATAAAACAAGAGCTCCTCAGTTTAAATAAACACACTACTTTCTATTGGTTGCCAGTACACGAAAACATAGGACAGTGCGACTGTGGACTTAAAGGAAAAACATTTTTTATTTATACAGGAGCACCGGCATCTAGGCGATTTGGCTCAAAGTTCCACAATGTAAAATGAGAACAAAATTATAGAAAAATAACAAAAACTGAAACAACAAATAAAAAATTAAATACATCAACTAATCATTAAATAAACAAACATAAATAAAAATTAGATAAACAAACATAAATCAACATTAGATAAACAAACATTAGACTAGTAATAAAGACAACAATTTAAAATGGTTTTAATAAAATAATTATGTTATTCCTAGATACTAATACATTTATATTATTTTTTTAAATTTTATTTATTTACATTTTTACCCTATAGCGATGGTGATTTGCATTATTAGGATGATATATTTACTCCTTCATGTTTTTGTACTTTTATATTATGGAAAATATTTCTTTAATATCTGATTCTTTCTCATATCCGTGCTTTGTCCAAAGAATATAATAAAAGTTAACCCTTTTAAATCTTTTTAGGTATGCTGTAGACCTATTCTATTTTGTATTATATGTTTTTGTAAATGTTGAAGCATTCTACTTTGTATTATATTCTAAAATAGTGGAGGCATATTCTATTTTGTATTATATGTTTTTGTAAAAGGCAAAACAAAAGCAGCTGAAAGACTTGAATAAGAACTAATAGACATACTACAAGTTCTCAAAACTTGCATTACATATAACGCGTTTTCCGTTTTAGTAAAGTCCTCTCGTACTCATGCAGTTTTTAATTAAAGCTATCAAAAAATTTCTTATGTTTGTTCATTTTAAATCCTCTGGAATAATCTAAATGAAGGAAGGTCATTTGTGAATCATTTCAGTCGATGAAAAATCTCCATAGTTAACTATTGCATGTGTGTGTGAGAGTATAGATATATGCATATAAAATTTGAATGGATCTTGTTTTGGGTATTAATTTTCTGTAATTGTCGAGAATTTAAAAGTTCAGACTATTGCTGTCATTTGACGTCTCCGAAAGCATTTATCCTTCGTAAATTAACTTTTGAGGTAGTTGGTCCTCACATGCATGCATTCCATTAGCCCTAGTTAGTCTGTTAATACTCATAAAGAAAAATTAAAACTATTCTTTATTCATAATAATTAAAGTTGACGTGAAAGCAGTAATGCTTGAATATTTGTTGCATTAATCAGTGAGCGAGCATACTCATAACTCATTCGATGAAGAACTTCCAGCTGACTGACCCTACATCAGATAGACCTATATTGGAATTATCGTGGGCGAGGAACAGCGTCATATTATTAAGTCAATTACTTGCAGAGGATAGATGAGGATTGACTGTAATGCGCCTGATATGATAAACCTGATGATAATATGAGCCGCATGATTGCTAGAACAGCAGATTATTGCAAGTCCGAGTTGTGTTCTCCCTTCATAATTATTGTATTAATTTATTTATATAATTAATAATGTATTATACCAGCGGTAGATATGAGGTAAATGAGGAAATCAGACTTCTCTATAAACACAGCTATCAAATACAGAGATCGTTTCAAACAAGCGGGAAATTGTGAATAATCCAATATTTACTAATGATAATTTAAATTTTTGGGATACCTTCTATATCTGTATCTTCTAAAGCAGTAAAAACTTATCAGAGAAAGAAGGAACCACACAAAATAATGAGGTAAAACATAGAAAGAAAAAATGTCTAAACAAGAGCTACTCACAAATACGCCTTAAATGTTATGGTCTTTCAAAACTGCAACTAGATAGTTCTCTGAATCAGATGACGCCTATATTTATTTGAATGGGCCTCAATTTTAGACACAGGTGCTGCGTTAACTAAGCAGATTTCCCACTTGCGTACGTATTTGCATTTATCTCATGACGTAAAATTTCAATGAGAACAATACTTGTTATTTAGGCTTCAAATAAAAAGCTTTATAATATAACAGCTTATTCTTGATATGACATGAGTAAGGAGTAGGGGTTTACCGTAGGCCAACAACTAAAAAAAACGCAAATATCTCGGTTAATATTAAAGATAATGAAAACATGTACATATCAACATTTGTAGATCTTTTAATTTGCAATAAGATTGGTTCTATACAATTTTTCGATCCGACGCATATCAACGGAGATATTTCGAAGTTTCGAAAATCCTCCCCTTTAAACCCCCTCTTCCACTTTCCCGATTTCAGCCGTTAACGAACTTGATCTTTACTTTTACATAAAATGTTTAAATATGGAGTTTAGTCACTATCAAGCAAACATTGCGACCGCTAGAGCGTTAACAGACAAATATATATATATATATATATATATATATATATATATATATATATATATATATATATATATATATATATATAATTTAGAACTGACCTCATTTTCGTCATCTCCTGGGTAGCATCGATGGGCATTTAAAGAAAATTTTCGAAAGTCGCGTCATGAGTACGACCTCAATAGCTGATTTTCCTTAAGGGAAATCTGCTAACACCAAAGAATAGTAAGAACATTCTGGTTCCAGTAAATCAAGTTCAGAGGGAGACATCTCTGACATGTATGTAAAAATATTATTGCTCCCCAATAATGAAGATTGAAGTAACTCTTACATCATATTCTTATTTTATGCATAGCAGGCTAGTTCCTGATTTCCAATAATAGCTTCCTAAAACCTATATTTCTTATTCATCCTGTTGTCAGAGGTTTTGCATAATTCATAACGAAAGCGAACATAATTTTATGTGAGCTAGCATATGCCTCCTACTTTTATGTATGCTAAAAAGTAACAAAAACTGATGGAAGATCAGCATCAAAAGTAATCCACCATTTGCAAGTCAAGTAGACCGCAGTGCTTTCGTTTCCTTCATCCCTTAACGTGCCTCCCGTGGCCCTTACTATAATAAATATTTGCAGAATACACTCACACACACGCATATATATATATATATATATATATATATATATATATATATATATATACACACACAAACACAAACCATTGATCTAAACCATGCATCATACCCTAGATACATACTCCTGGAGGGGCTACCTTACTTAATTTATGCCACTAGAGAATACGATTGCTAATCGCTCAAATCATTGTATACTGGTAATCTTCAGATCACGACTAGATAAAGCCAAAGGAGGAAACCGAATGAAAACTAAGTAAGGAAAACAAAAAAGTCATGAAAATTCTAAGGAAGGCATTTATTTATCCTTATCCCTACTGAGACAAATAAATGTCATTTAAGGCATCAAAAAAACATCTTCACGCCTCACTTTAACTATTGTACTTTTTTTAACAGCAAAAGTTTCGCTCTCCAGGATATTTACAATGCAAAGTTTTAAATTATTCGCCTAACTGAAAATTAATACTGGCAGGAAGTATGATGAAGCTGAAAATCAAAAGGTTTTATTTTCTTGCAAGTATTTATTTTGGCTTAGAAGAATAATTTTAAACTCGGCATTGTAAATATCCAGGAAAGTGAAACGTTTGCTCTTAGAAATATATAATAAAGATAATAATATAATGGTTCGCCCCGAAAGCAATCTCCAGTTAATAAAGAATTTTTATGGGTAGAGGTGGTTGCCATTCTTATCCTCCTGTCTATATAATAAAGTGTTTTCAAGAAACCAGAAGATCATTTTTTGATGCTTTAAAAGACATTTATTTATTTTAAAAAAATAATGAAAGCAAATAAATTTGCCATTTTCTTATTTATTTATACAGGAGAACCCGACACTAGGCGATTTGGTTGAAAATGTAACAAGGGAAAATAAAAACAAAATTATAGAAAGACAACTAAAAACTGAACCATCAAAAAAATTAGCACAATAATTAAACATTAAATATAAGTAATAAAGAAAACAAATAAATATTAGACTGGTAATAAAAACAACAACAAATTTACTATCTGTCTTATAATAAAACAATAACATTTATTTGAATTAAACACTCTATCCTAAAATAGTATTGAAATGCTATTTCAACAGGTAGGGTGCTTATTTGAAATGTTAGGTGCTAGGTAGGGTGGGACTAAGAATTTTATTTAATGAGTTCGTCGCTAAGTGAATTCCTATTACCAGGTTGCCTTTTGCCTTATCAAGTGTGATTAAGACCTTCGACTTAACTCAAATGGTGAATCTGAGTCCCAGTTTAATACTTATTCCCGCATTAACAATAGATTGTATAACAATTCTGATTTTGCACCAATTGATAACAAATTTCTACTCCAGAAAGGACTACGTTACCAAGTGGACTACATTAATTATGTGCGGTTCTTTGCACCATTTCCAACACCTGTATTTCCTCTAAACAATAATGCGATTAAGAAAATTGAAAAATTGGGCTTAACTGGTTCTTGCTATAAGGGCCTCAACCTATCAGTGTATCAGAAAATTATTAGTGAAGTGATCTTTAATTTTGATACATATTCAGTGAATGGAGCAGACATTGTTATATTCAAGCGTAAAGAAAATCATCTGATTATTATGGATGTCTAACTCGGAAGAAAAATTGATGAAAAGCATTTTAGAACCACTTCCAAGGTATAAAATACATAATATGGTGCACGGGCAGTAGGATGAGGTCTGAAAGCCAAAAGAGAATTAATAATAATTTGGTTTTATGTAATTTAAATGTTTACTATTTTTGTTAGTTAATGACCCCGTAGATATTTGTTGAATAGTTATAAATACAATATGGTGGGTTTGTTTTATAGATAATGTGTCCCATATATCTTAAGAACGACAAAAAGATGTCAACTCAGTGAGCCAAGAGTGAAAGTTTTATTAAATTTTATGAAGTGTAACTGATCTATTAAAGGTGCCAACCTTTATGTGTGAGGCTAAAATAATTTCCCCATGAGAAATATATCGAGAATTGTTTTAAAAATAATAATAATACCAATAAAGTTTATATTTCGTCAACAATCGACAGAAAAAGAGTACCAAAAAAAATCCAAAAAATAGGAAGAAGTGTCAAAATGCTCTTTTGGCCCCCATTGATGTAATCATCAATAAACTTACGTATATTTCTCAATTCGGACATGTGTAATACTTTAACATTATCCATTATTTTATTTATTCACAGAATATTCTTGTGCGAGCGCATTTTTGCAATAATCAAGCAATGCAAGCAGGACTGCACTATCTCACAAGTCCTTTCTAGTTACTCGTTTCTGCAGACACAAATAGCGATCCCAGTGCCAAGAAAGCAAAAGAAGAAATGTTTTCCAGCTGTAGTTTCCAAAAAAGGGGGTTATCTATTATATTCGTTAATATTAACAGGTGATTAATTGTTTTAAAGTAAGAGAGGGAAAATGAGTGAGAGAGAGACAGCACACATATTAAATATGAAATAAAATAAATAAATAAAAAATAAAATAAGAGAGAAATATAGAGTTATTTAGAGAGGAGCTTTAAAGTTTAGAGCCGTGAGTGATAAACGAGTGGCAGTGGTTTTGATATAGAGCCATGACCCAGGCTGGAGTGGGGCAGGTTCTCTTTACCTCCTTCTCTCCATTTCCGACAAAATTTCAAGAAATGTTTTCACCTTCCGCTTTATAACTAACGACCTCTCTCCATCATTATTTACACTCAGATTAGGAGTTTAAAACGGAAAACTAAAAAGAAAGTGTAAAACATTACAATAATTATTTTAAATCAGTCATTAACTTCTTTTCGTTTATTTATATATTATTGCAAAACCTCAGCAATTAATTAATTTAGTGTACTACGAACAAGAAAAATAGCTGAGACCCAGGTTTGCTCCAAAGATGGTTTTCATTTATTTTATATTCATGCTATTCATTATCTGATTGTTCCAAAAAATACTTATTTAGAGGCTTAATTTTAATATCCAATTTACTAAAATATTTCAGAATTTTAGTAAAAGTGACCAAATTTATATAAATCTATGGGAAAAATAATGTCCTGTAATTAATAAATAAACATGGTGATAAGATGATGTCCGGTACTTTTAGAATATTTTTTACTAATTTCGATTTCTGTAAAATCCACCCCCCCCCACAACTGTTCTATTTTATTCATTGCAATTTATTTATTCAGACATTCGAAGTTTGCATGTTTACGAAGGTATGCTCGTTTCTGCATATATTTTCAGATTTATCCCACATTATATTTTTTTCGAAAATATAGTTATGTTCTAAGTAGAGAAATACAAGGTCTATGTACTGGCTTCCGTGATGTACTAATTCAGTCAAATTGTATGGTAGGTAGGTTTATGAGCCCTTACGTAACAGTCAGTTAGTATATGTTTTGTTGTAAATTTACAGTTACAGTGATGGCCGTAGAGTTCGTCTTCTCCAGGAAGAAAGTGTGTGTCAGTCGCGAATGAATAACACTTAACCTTGTTTAGACTACTTCTTCTGTTCTAATTCATAGTTAACGAAGTATTTTTAATGTTAAAAGTATATATGTTCGTTTAACTTTTTTTTTCATTTATTAACGTCCACATTATGCTACTAAGGCTTATTGGAGCTTGTTATCTACAGGTTGCCACCCTTTTCCTAATCAGGATGGGACTAAGGATTTTGTTTAAGGAGTTCGTCGCTAAATATATTCCTACTTGCCACTCAAAGTTTGCCATGTGAGATTAAAGCCAACACATTAACTCACATGGCTAACCTAAACCCAAATTCAAAAGAGGCATTTAAATTATTGTATTTTAATAATAATTGGAAATAAAATTAATTAATCTAATTAGTTTAGTTGAATTCCCCTATTTGTCTAATACTTTAGTAGGTAGCAACACAGTCATTACAGAACCCCAGCGGGCATGGCCTCACTACTGACGTTGCGGTATTTTGTTCTTTTCTTGTTCGTAATTTGAACCCATTTCAACTGCTAATAGCTTTGTCTCTTAACGATCTCTTCGGTTGATTAGTCTTATGATTCAGTTTAGTGTCAGTCTACTTCAATAATTCGTAGATAACTTACTCTACCTTGGTCTCATTATATTTTGTTTTTTGGGATGTAGTTAATGTCGATTGGTGAATTCCTTCCAACAAATCCCTTTTTCTTAAACCCAATTCCATTTTTCATTATTGACTAAGTTCACTGTACTTCAGCTGCCTCTGCTGTTTTGTCTATGATTTTGTTTTTATATTTTACCTTTTATTTTAAAGAAATTTCTCTGTTTTTGAACCCTCCAAAGCATTTGCTAAGTCACTTAGCTTCTCTTCATATATTCATGTATTCAATTTAATAGTCGCGTTTTTTTTCGTATCACATAGTCCATTATCTTTTTTATTTTCTCATAATAAAATTGCTAGAAGTTATCCCGTATTTCGACTAATATTTTTTTATTACTGTAAAACTGCCAGAGAGATATATTAATTTTTAGGATATTATCCCGATCCCAATTGTTATATTCAACAGACAATATTGTGTAGAAAAAGTATACAGTTTATAAATTCGTCTTAAATTTAATCACCATACACTAGTTTTATAGGAAGTAACAAAGGCACAATTTCAACTAAGAATGGAGTGGGAGCTCAGAAAATTGCGAATTTCTCTTCTCCTCATTAAGATACAGAATCTACTGTATGCATAGACTTCGTCTATCGAGAAAATATAAAATTAAAAAAAAATAGCTTCTGAAACACTTTATAATCAGATATATAGACAGAAACGGAGACATTTATTTTTTTTTTGCTCCCTAACAATCTCCAAATAGTATTGCTCTATTTGGCCGAAAAACTGCATGTATATTTTACTACTTCTTTTAGAATTTTAAAATGACTACTAAGGAGTTTCCTTCCCAATATTGGAGTATAGTTAGTGGTTACTCCAAAAGGAATTTCACTGAGACTTACAGGTTAGGTACGCCAGAGGGTTTTGACTGATTCATTATTTCTGCCGTTCATTTTCGGTCCATTGTGCGAATAAGTACCCATTAAGAAGGGCTAATAGAATTTTAAACTCGGTTGGAGAAAGCAGTGCAAGGCATTGGATAAGGAGTGGGCAAAGTAAGAGATTAGCTGATAAGAGTGACCTACTCCAAGCCGCGGAAGCATTACTCTCTCTAAGGGAGATAGATCGGGGTTAGACATGTCACCTCCTAGTTCTGACCGCTCTCGATTATTCCACTGTCAGGATTGGCTTCACAGGTGGCATTCCACCCATTTGTATCTCTCGCCTCATATAAATCAGCCACGGAGATTGTCAGGCGCATCGGCTTCTTAGGATCTATTTTCGGTCGGGAGAAATATCTTCGGGAATTCAGAAAATACCTCAGAAAGCCAGAGTTATTGGCTAACATTGACATTTGATTAAAAGAGGATATCACATACTTATTGCCAATGACATCATGTCCCTGTGTGCAATTAGTAAGGCTGTTTTTTCTAAAACTAATTTTGAGAATGGCCTCAGCAAAAGTTCTGAGAGTCTGTAGACTCTTCAGCCCCAACTTGAAGAAATTGAAAAACTGGGTTGACTAACGTTCACTCTTTTTGAACGGATGTGTATACAACACGTTGTTAAACGAAACAAACCACAAGCAACAGAGTTCAAAGCGGGACTTGAAGTACTTGTTCTATTTTTTGGATTATATGTTCATTTTATTTTAAGAGCTTCGCAACTTGGAGAATATTGCTCATTTAAATTTTTTTTAAATATTCTTCCAACGTGGGATTCAACAACAAACATTTCCGATCATATTATAGATTTGGTCAGACGGGAAATGATAGTCCCTTCAACGATTTTTTTGTACCAAATTTAATTTGACATGACAGCCATTAGTGGTGATCATGGTTTTCCTACAAATGGTTGATAGGAGGTTTTTCGTAAGGGAGAAACTCGGAATTGAAGGCGTCAAACAAATGACCACAAATTATTTCAATGACAGAGTGGCATTTGACATGAAGTTAGTGGAATGTATTGTATGTTCAATGTTGGAAGACATGTGGACAATCTTCTTGGATTACATCTACAATCGTGGGATGGGAACTACAGTCCTTTTTCTTGTTTTTCCATCCTATCTCCGTCATATTGTATATAATCAGCTACCTTTAAAAGACATTTCAAGTTGAATAATCTACATTGAGATGGTTATATTAATCATCTCGCAGATAGTGAACTCAACTTCTAGATGAGAATTCCTTTAGGTTTGTTTTCATTCGTTTGTTATCGCCAACTTTTAAAGATAACTACTGCAATATCCCCCTTCATTTCCACTTCGCAATCCAGCTAATTTCTTGGTAAATTCTGTGAATTATTAACTTCAGTTATTAGTTCAGTCTTCGTTGAGAATTTATACCGCTTCGTCTTCCTCTTCATTATGACTTCCCATCAAAATAACACGCTTGCAGATATGAATACTGCTCGTAATCAGCAAGAAGATAAAGCAAAAGAAATATTGATTAATATTATATCGCAGGCTGAGAAAATCGGCCAATCTTTTACAATAAGATTTACTAAAGCGACAGAGTGGTACCGACACAGTGCATCATCGTCAGTGCCCTGTTTACACATAAAAAAACAGTAAATAACCTATGTCTATTGCATTGATAAAAATATTAAATGTCCAACTGCTATAACAACCATAAAAACAATAAATATTAGTCCTAAAATTAAATACAACAAATTAAAAACCTCTAACAAATCAACAGTTTTGTTTAATATATAAATCCTTAAGACAAAAACATCACTAGCACTTAGCCAAGATACTGGTCTATATAGAATTATAACATGGCAGCAATCTTATGGTGGAAGTTTGGCCATTTTTCTCAACATGCAATATATTTTCACATTCCGGTTTTCTTAGTGAGTGACTACACCTCACTCCAGTGTATAACTGATGATTGTTTTGTATATTTACTTATTAGCCATTCTAGCGGTCTTCTACAGACCACAAACGTAGCTGGTCCTAGCAAAAGTTTTGATTTTTAAATCTGCTTCTACTCTATGTTTTTTCTTAACTATCCCTCCATTAGACTTACTAGAACTGGGAACCGTAAACTACCCCAGTTCGAATGGAGCACCAGTGTTTCTGGGTGTTTAAATGCTCTCATGCAATCGGACTTTTCTAAACATATCTTGATCTCAGTACTTGCAGCTCGTGCTATCTATTTCAGTGCTGCTATCCAGAAGAGACCAAAAACTACTAAAAGCAAACATTCAACCGGTCCCCTCAGATGGTCAACAACAACAAAGCAATCTGCGTCAGACGGTTAACAACTCGAATATTAATAGAGATATTTGTATTTTTCACCATTTAGCCTTCAGTGAACTTGATTTTCACTTTACTTTTTAATATGAATGAAAATCGAATGTCTCGTGAATCGTATTGGTATGTTCAGTTATGGGGAGACCATCCATTTAAAGACGATTATTAAATCATAATATATAGAAAATCACTTTATTATTTAAAATAACAATTCTTAAATTTATAAACGACAACATAGTTAACGGGAGGGCACTCATTATTTTTTAGTACATCCAATAATTACAAGTATTTTTAACCAGTTGGTTCATTAGATGGAGGGTATAAATCCCTACAAATTTCGAGACACCAAACAAAAAAATTAATAAATAATAAATTTTGTCAGTCAAATAAATTCTAGTAGTGTTGTTTTAAATAATAAGGTGATTTTCTTTTAATTATGATTTAATAATGGTCTTTGAACGGGTTGCCACCCGATATTCGATAAATACCTCCGTATTTCTATATGAAATATACTTTGTACGGCATCAGGTTGACAACAGGTCCTGTTGGAAATCTACTTCATTGCGGTTTTATGAGAGACTGTTAACGAAACCCCTGTATTGCTGTAAGTTATTTTTACTACTCTACAGAGAAAAATGAAAAAAATTGTCTAAGGTCCATATGCAAAATTCGTCGAAGTACTTTTTGAATGACTTCGAAGTAGTTTAGGTAATGTATTAAATGGTAACTTGGTAGACAAGTTGCTTAAAATCCAAGGGGCGTTAGAGATTTATCTTATAAAGGAATTAAGTATATTCATAAATCAAGGATTATACAACAATAAAAGGCTTTGAGGTCTAGGTTCAGATCACAATGCATCAATCTTAGGACTTAATAAGCTCAGAGTAAGTAAGCTGAGAAGTGCCAGTGATTCAACTTCATTCAAGTGAGCTGGAGGAGTTTTTAAAAAAACTTTTTTTGGGCTGATGACACCATCCTGTGTTTAGTATTTACTTTGCTAGCAAAATTGACAGAATTTAACACTATTTTTCAAGCTTTTTAACTAATAACTTAAGTTTAACTACCTTACACACTTAATTAGCAATTGATTTCAATAGCGTTACCCACGTCAATTGTATTCTGACTAATAAGTATTATAATAGTACAGTTCAGAAATGTTATCCTTTAAAACTCCATTCATCTTCTTTATAATTAATCTAACAAGGGAAACCTATAAATAATTACTTTTTCTAGTTAATATTTTCTGTAGACACATTAACATAGGTCTATTTAAACTCTTGTATAGTATTTGACTTTCAATAAGAACTTCGAACTTTCAAAGGAATTTTAAATTCATAAGCATGGAGACCCAAGTGAGCAGTAAATAAAAAAAAATTAATTAAAATATATGAAAAGCAGACATTCTGAAAAGAAGTATGAATAGTATTTATAAACAGGCTATTTTTGTGGGTATTAATATGGTAAGTTCAATGGAAAATATAATAAATATAAAATGAATAATATACTAAGAGTTGACTTTTATTCAAAAACCCATTTACTTTCAATAGCATTCTTAAAGAAATTATTAAATGCTCCTATTAACACCTTTTCTGCTAAACGTCAAGCCAGCGGGTCATTGTTCCTTGGGGTGCTGAGGCCGGTGGCCAATTCTTTTTATTTACATTTTTAATTTATAAAAAAAATATTCATCAGTATTCCTAAAACCCAATTTCATATGTCTCAAGAAGTCCGACGCACCTGCAGGTTAGCTTAGTTTTTATAAGAGAATCCCCATTTTCCTACGCCCAACCCTCTTGTTTTTTTCCAGGGATGGGAAAGGCACTGAATAGAGTGCTACCACTCCTAGTGTTATCAACACTAGACTGGCTACTAGTGTTAAACTAACCACGTCCCTGTCTGGAATGTTCAAAAATGGTGGTGACAGATTCCCAGGTCTCTCAAGGATTTTAGTACCGTGTAATTAAGTAATAAAAATTTACATTTTGAAGTAACAAATATGTCCTATTTTCCATTGGTGCATATTAATTAGGTGCTATTACTGAAGTGAAAACTACTTTAGGCACGTTGTGAACCCCGTAAGGAAGCATTTGCGGGAGAGTAAAAAAGAATGAAAACGCGACACCGCCACCGCCACCGCTAGTACTAAGGTTTAGAAATAAAATCATATGGTATTTTATAACCTAATCATTTGATAGTTTATTTACAATTGAAGCGAAAACTTCTTTAGGCACGTTGTGCACCCCGTAAGGAAGCATTTGCGGGAGAGGAAAAAAAGTATGAAATCGCGATACCGCCACCGCCACCGCTATTAATAAACTCAAAGCTAAATGAGGTTCTTTTCTTCAGAACTCCAGAACCAAATTAGCTATAGTTTTCGTTCGCATACCATTTTTAAAGAGGACAAAACCAGCATCATTTCGTTTACAGATACTATATATCTACCATTTTTACTTTCATAGATAGTTTAATCCGAAGTTTAAATATAAATTCGAATATTTAAATAAATAAATTCGAATATTTAAATAAAATTCCGATATTTAAATAAATTCGAATCAAAACTGTTTGTATCCTACTTTAGCTACCATATACCGATTGTATCAGTTTTAGAATTGGTGATGATGATGCTGGCAGTGATGATGGTGCAAGAGTTGTTGAAATTATGGATAGAAATAGATTTTTCTGAGTGTACTTAACTTATTTTTGTAAAGCATTTGTAATAATTCTGAAAAGTAATTTTTTCTTTTATGTAAAATAACTGAAATAATTATGTATAGTATATTATATTGATAAATAAAAACAACTCGTGATACATTATTTTTTTTATCACTATTATTTTTGTCATTTCATTTTTTCATGTAAAATAGAACATAACTGTTACTTATTGATAAATAACTAAAAATATTTTTAAAATAAGACTTAGTAAAAAAAATTTCTCAGCAATGCCAAAATTGAGCGATCAAAGCTAAAGGAGTTTTCACTTCTACCGGCAGTCCCCTGACTGCTTTTCATTTTTTTTTTTTTCAAATCGTATGACAAGTGTGTTTGTTATAAACGCCTACAGAAATGGTACATTTCCTAATATCTATTGCGTTCAGAAAACTCCTCAAAGTTAAAGCAAGCAGATTATCTTTTATTAATATTTAATTCTAAGCACCTTAAATACTCAAGTAAACTGTGCTTCCATAGATAAACTAATTCCATTAAAACGTTAATAACAATAAAGTAAAGTATAAAGTTAAGCCGATAGAACGGAATCATGTGGAATATTAAATGATTGGAAAGGATATTTATTTATATAATGTCACTTAAAAAACAAAGACATTAACATCATTGTTTTCAACTAACAATTAATACATTCTTCATAACCAAACATTATATGGAAGAGAGGACGTTGATAGATATACGAGAATGAAGTGTATACGTGAATGAGTCCATGTAACCATTGATTTGTATGACAATGTTTTTTAACTATTTCAGTCACGAGTATTTATTTCCTTTTAAGGTATTTAATGTATTCTAAGTGTCTATTTTCTATGCTCCGATTAAAGTATCCATATGGGAGTAGACTAATCTGTGGTTGACAGAGCATGTAACTTTAAAAAAAAAGTCCGCCACGCAGGGACTGCGTTAACTAAGCATATTTCCCACGTGCGTCACGTATTTGCATTTATCTCAAATCCTAAAACTTCAATGAGAACAATATTTGATATTTATGCTTCAAATAGAGCGCTTCTTAGTATAACTGCTTTTTGTTAATATGACATGAGTCTCGGTAAATAAACAAGATAGTGAAAAAACGTACATAACGACCTTTATAGAACACTACATTTGCAATAACATTAATTCTATACATTTGTTTGATTCGCCGCATAATAACAGATATATTAACGATTATCAAAATCCTCCCTTTTAATGGTTGGATTTCAGCCGTTAACGAACTTAATCTTTCTTTTTACACAAAAAGATTAAATATCGAGTTAACGATAAAACAAAAATTTGGGACCACTAGATCGTTTCATATACATATAAAATTTTCTACGTGCCTCATTTTCGTCATCTCTTGGGTAGGATCAATGAACATTTGAAGATATTTTTAGAAATTCCCGTCATGAATACAACCTCAATAACTGATTTACATAAGGAATATCTGCTAATAATTCTAATTTTGTAGTAAGAAAGTATCAAAGACTCAGTGCGTCTGATCGGAATAAAAAAATTAGCGATATTTATATATTCGTACTAAATAGATGTAATTAGACTTATGCAGACTGAACAAAATTACACAATATAACTCAAGCAGCTAGTATCTATGACTTAAGCATTCTCGGAGCTCTCATGATCTATAGCCTCTGCCACCGAAATATGTATTAAGATGACAGCTCAGTAAACTATACACAATAACTCTTCTGTTAATTAAAGCCCTTAATAAACGAGGATATTCGTTATCTCCTGCAGGCATTAATCACTTTATTCCTGCTAGTATCCCTTTTCACACTTGCTATCCTGATGTTCCACGAGTAGAGATCACATTCTGCAGAAATGAGGCTACAATTACAATTACATAATTTTGATAGAATAGTCCTTTTTTTCATTAAATAGATCCCTTTAGTATGACACAGGACTTCTGTCTAACTTTGAATAGTGGTCCAATTATTTTAGAAGTTTTTCTTCAACGAAAAGAAACTTTTAAGATCAACGGGATTTCCGAAAAATTCTACATACGTCCATCAATCCTGCCTATTAAAGTCGGGAAAACGTATATCAGAAAACGTATATCCGTATATATATACACACAAGTACGTGTGTGTATTAAGGGCTGAAAGAGAGGCAGGGGATTAAATTTCCAATGAGTACGATACATTATATTTACAGATTATTTGTAATAAGTAGCCAAATTATGTTATACATGTAAGAAAGAAAAAAAAAAAAGTCCGTCACGCAGGGGCTGCGTAAACTAAGCAGATTTCCCACGTGAAGTTATACAATAGATAAATATACATACAGGTAACACAGCCGTGAATGCTCAGTAAATGTACAATACAAGGCTGAATTGTAAACAAACAGGCATTCCAACCTCGTAGCGCTGCATAGATAGACCGGAAAGACAAGCAATTAATGAAATATATTTGAATATAACATTAATTTTATTGAAAACAATTTACTAAAGCTTGTGGTGTAATTTGTAATGAATCAGAATCAGTTTTATCTCAATCACTCAAATTTTAGTAATCCAAAAACAAAAGAAGGGGGGGGGGGTCACCAGAACGTTTTTGCATATATCTCACAAAGTAAATGTTCAATGAAAACAATATTTGGTATTTATGCTTCAATTAATATATTTTATTAAATAATAGAGCATTATTTATGTAATACTAGTAGTGGGGGTTTACTGAGGACTGAAAACTGAAAAATGCAAACATCTCGGTTAATATTCAAGATAGAGAATAAATGTGTATAACATTATTTATAGTGTATTTAATTTTCAATAAGATTGATTCTATACACTTTTTCAGCCCGACTTATAGTAACGGAGATATTTCGAATTTTTAAAATTCTTCTCCTCTAAACCCCCTCCCCCCTCCCCCTGGTCCGATTTCAGCCGTTAACGAACTTGATCTTTCTTTTTACATAAAACGATTAAATATCGAGTTTAGTAACGATTATACAAAAATGCGACCGCTAGAGCGGTAACAGACAAATATATATATATATATATATATATATATATATATATATATACAGTTTTGACGGACCTCATTTTCGTCATCTACTAGGTAGGATCGAAGGGCATTTGAAGAAAAATTTCAAAAATACGTCATGAATACGACCTCAATAGCTGATTTCTCTTAAGGAAAATCTGCTAATAAAAGAACAAGGAACTGGCTAAAATACCACAAAATATGACAGAGGCCTATTACCGGACGTTATCCCAGACACAGATGGGGAGACAGTGTGTTGTAGAATTGATAATTCACGGTTGACAGGTATACCGGGATTCCTATGTAAAAGTAATTATTAGAATAATATATCCCAATAAATAATTTTAAGAATAATTTTTGATGCTTCATATTTAGCGACATTTTTGGCCCATTTTCTCCTAATCATAAGTATAACAGAATTATTTTTCTGATTAAATCATTACATACATACTTTAAATATAATTTATTGCATTAATTGGGAATTTAATTCCCGCCTGTCCTCCATCTCTAAAATACACCCATACATAGTTTTTTCATCATTGATTATTCGTTGCACAGCAGGCGCAAGGGAAACAGGATTGGAAATATCTCGTTAAGAGAGACATAAGTCGGCAATCATAATAAATATTTTATGGTTCGCCATTTCTTTTGTCCTTGGTTGTCCATAGAGTCCACATTTCCCTGCTTGTACTGGCTTCACCCACAGCTCTCTAACTATAAGGTCGAGCAATCAAATGCCAGCCTGATTCATTTTAGCAGATTTCTCATAAGGGAAATGAGCTATGAGGTCGTACTCATGACGCAAGTTTTTCTTCAAATGTCCAACGATCCTACCTGGTAGATGACGAAAATGAGGCCCATTCAAAACTGTATATATACATATATATATATATATATATATATATATATATATATATATATATATATACATATCTGTTACCGCTCTAGTGGTCACAATTTTTGTTTGATCGTTACCACACTTGATATTTAGACTTTTTATGTAAAAAGAAAGTTCAAGTTCGTTAACGGCTGAAATCGGACCAGGGGGACCGGGGTTTAGAGGGGGAGAAATATGAAAATTGGAAATATCTCCGTTACTATAAGTCGGATCGAAAAAGTGTATAGAATACATCTTATTGCAAATTAAATGTACCATAAACATTGTTGTATACATTTATTCTCTATCTTGAATATTAACTGAGACATTGACATTTTTCAGTTTTAGCCTTGAGTAAACCCCACTTCTACTAGTGTTACATAAACAATACTCTGTTATATACTAAACCATATTATTCGATACCTAAGTACCAAATATTATTTTCATTGAACTTTTACTTTGTGAGATATATGCAAATACGTTCTGTTGACCCCCCCCCCCTTCTTTTGTTTTTAGATTACTAAAATTTGAGAGATTGAGATAAAGCTGATTCTGATTCATTACAAATTACTCTGGGTAGTAGTAACTTGTTTTCAATAAAATTAATATGTTTCAATCAGATATATTTCATGAAATGTTTGCCTTACCGGTCTATCTATGCAGCGCTTCGAGGCTGGCTGGCCTGTTTGTTTACAATTCAGCCGCTTTCCGTTGTAGAGATTATTAACATGTATTGTAAATGTTCTGAGCATTCACGGTAGTGTTACCTGTATGTATATTTATCTATTGTAAACCTTCACGTGGGGAATCTGCTTAGTTTACGCATTACGCAGCCCCTGCGTGATGGACTTTTTTGTAAAGTACCACAAAAACACACTCAGAAACTCATATAAATTCAAACAGAAGTACACTAATTTTAATGAATGGTGTTTTTGTCGCCCTACGTCATCTAAATGAGCACTTATCTCGGTCGAAGAAAGATTTCTACTTGCTACAGATAGATGATTTCCAATGACACACTAATTCAATGTAAATGTTTCAAACAAAATATTAAGGCTTAGGAAATAAAAAAACATAAACAAAAGTAAAGGAATTTTCCACGTCAAAGACCCTATTTCGGTTAATTTCTATACAAATTTTCCCAAGTAAAGAAAAAGGAGAGCCATTAGCGGCTGTGCTTTAGTTTATAGGTTGAAGCACCAAAAGTCTAAAACACTATTAAAGTTGTTAGGTCGACTTTTAAGTAGATTGATGAAGTGCTTAGCCAAGTCCTTAAGTAAAGTGACGCACATTTCGTCTTGGCTCCCGGAATTCAGTACGCCCTAGGATTAACTTAGTTCTAAAGGCAGATCAATAGACACTCTCCACCTAACTCAAAATTCTCAACAGCCTGAAGGGAGAGTTGACGTTTTTGTGAAAGCTCCAAATTTTAGATCTCTTATAAGAACTTCAGTTTGAATGGCCTAATTCATAGTCCCAAATTAAAAGAAACTAGCTGCTATCATGTCTGAAATCAATTTAATTTGCAATTCTTGTTCACATGAAGTTTGTAACAATACTTTTAGAAAACTATCAGCAAACTGGCAAACTGGTGTGAGCATAGGAAAGTTGGACGTCGGGTCCACAGTACTACGCAGGCGAACGCCAGTTTTTTGAAACAGATTTTATGTTTCCTCTTATAATGTTCATGGTATTAAACATTTACAAAAATCAGCTGTTGATCAGCTGATTGGTATCAGCCGGCAGTGCCGGTAGCTATCACATATCAGTACTGGCACCCTAACCAAAATGAAAAATGTAGCAAGATGAGTAATAATACGTCAAATTTGTCATCCTGAAGAGGCGTCTATATTAAGAAGAATTAGGCAGCGTATTAAGAAGAATTGGGCAGCGTAAATTAAGAAGAATTACTATTTAAAGGTTTACAATAGATATATTGACTGTGAATATTAATTGAATAAATACAAATGATAATGAGAAATCTTCCAGTCAGTTTTAATAACCTCTCAACGGAAAGACATACAATTACTGAAATATAACATAAATTTTATTGAAAACTATTTACTATATCTATTACTGTAATTTATAATGAATCAGAATAATTTTTATCTCAATCTCTGAAATTTCAGTAGTCCAAGAACTTGAGATGGTAGAGGGACAGAACATATTTGCATGTATCTCGTATAATAATGGTCTCTTGAAAAATATATTTGGTAAGCATTGAAAAAGTGGATTATTATATAACAGAGTGTTGTTTCTTTGACCTGAGTAGAAATGGGGGTTTGCCATTTGTTTGCTGAAAATAGATAAATGCAAATATCCATGTTAATATTCAAGGTAGAGAATAAATGTTTAGAGCACGAGGTATAAAAAAATAATAAATGCTCCAAAATTAAAATAACGCACTATATTGCATAAATAAAGATAAATTAAATAATAAATATAAAAACTCTTCTAATAAAAAAACGATAAAAAATCAAATTAAAGACTGTTAATTCTGTTCATTAGCAGAGAGCACGTGCACACGAGAGAGGTTGGTTATACACTGAAAAAGGGTAGTCTGTTGTCTGGTTACCGCAGTGTAGCCTGATAGATTTATCCGAATTCTTTTATTTTTTTGGGCAACACAGGCTACCTGTGGCGTGTAAATAACCGTTAGGGAAGGTTGCACTTGTGACACTAAACAGCTGCTACAACACTCCCCCCAACGGTTCAGTCACGGAAGAGGACGGGAAGACGGACGAGTCGGCCGTGGCGAGTCCGAAGGGATGGTTCCGCTCGGGTGGCTGAGTCGTTGCTGGATGGTTGGTCGCATGTCTGTGGTGCTGTCGATGGCAAAGTAAAAGGTGTCTGCGCTGGTGGTCGAGCTAGGGTTAGTTGAGCTGGGTCCTTGATGGTGTATGCTGGTTTCAGGCGGTCGGTAGAGACAATCTTCGGTCCGGAGGGAAGCTGGATGGTGAATGTCTTCAGCTGTCTATTTATGACTAGGTGTGGTTCAGAGTATGGCGGCATCAATGGTTAACGAACTGCATCGTCCCTCAAGAAAACGTACTTGCAGTTCTTTAGATCGTCCGGGACAAAAATTGGTTAATTGCTGGATCGATGAGGTGCTGGACGTATGTCTTTCATGCTGTCCCTCAGTGTCCGCAGGAACCCGTCGGTGTCTTCAAGCCGTTGGGTGGTCGTGAGTAACTAGCCTCGCAAACGGAGGGGCTGTCCGAACACACAATCCGCAGCACTGCTGTTATTGTCTTCTCGTACAGATGCTCTCAAACCGAGAAGGACTGTAGGCAGCGCATCGGTCCATTTGGCTGAGCCGATGAGGTGAGCTGTTAAGGCTGACTTGAGCGTTCTGTGCCACCTTTCGACGCACCCATTACTCTACGGATGGTAGGCTGTCGTCCATCAGCGTTTAACATCCAGAATCTGGGTCAGATTTCGAAAGAGTTCGCTTTCGAACTGGCGGGCTTGGTCTGTAGTTATTCTTGTCGGGACACCATAACGACAAATCCAAGTGCTGTGCAAAGCCCTGCCGATGGTCTTGGCACTAATGTCTGCGAGTGGTTCAGCTTCAGGCCACCGGGTGAACCTATCGATCATAGTTAGGCAATAACGTTTGCCAGCCGACGACTGAAGAGGTCCGATAATATCAACGTGGATATGCTCGAAGCGGCTGACTGGAATAAAGGAGCCTGCTGGAGTTACCGTGTGGCGATAAACTTTGCTGCGTTGGAAGGCCACACAGCCGCGTGCCCAGAAGGCGATGTCTACCTGCATACTAGAATAGAAGAAGCGTTGGGTAAGGAGTCGTCGTGATCCACGTATTCCTGGGTGACTGAGATCGTGGAGCTTCTTAAAGATGGCGTGTCTCAAGGATGCGGGCAGATAGGGGCGAACTCTGGATGTGGTAGTCTCGCAGAGCAGGGGCTTCGTGCACTGTGCTGTGTCCATCCATTTGAGGGTTAGTGCCGGGTTGCGAAGCAATTCAGGGATGCTGGAGTCTGCTTCTTGCTCCATGGCAATCCTCTCCATATCGTCGGGGGGTGATATCTCTTCCATCCTTGAAAGGCTATCTGCCACCATGTTGTCCCTCCCTGCCACAAGTCGGATGTCCGTCGTAAATTGGCTAATGAATTTAACGAGCCTGATACGCATGGGCGTAGCGGTTTCCGGGCGCTGTCGGAACATGTGAACTAGAGGTTTGTAGTCAGTGAGGATGGCAAAGTTACGTCCTTCAAGAAGGGGTCTGGAGAGCTCGATGAATGGCTAGAAGCTCCCTGTCGTACGTCAAATACCTTTGCTCAGCGTTCGTTAAAGTCTAGGAAAAGAATAGGAGAGGTTTCCATCCAGTATCTTCCCGTTGTTGCAGAACCGCTCCAATCGCCGTGTTCGAAGCGTCACAAGCAAGTGTGAGTTCGGCATCGTCAGAGGGATGTGACAAGATGAGGGCCTGTTTAACGTCTTGTTGACACTGATGAAACGCCGTGTCAGCCTCTTCGGTCCATTCGAGCGGAGTGTAGTCACTTCTCTTACTGTTGCTGACGAGTGCGTGTAGGGGACGTTGGTGGCCTGTAGCATTAGGCATGAACCGTCTATAAAAGTTGAGCATTCCCAAGAATCGACGAAGCTGTCCCTTGTTGCTGGGTCGGGAAAACTCTGCAATCATGCTAACTTTTTGTGGAAGAGGATTGATCCCGTGGGAACGGACGAGGAATCCCAGAAAATCGATTTCAGGTTTACAGAATTCCGATTTGCTGGGATTGACAGTAAGGCCGTGATCGTTTAGTATCCGGAATACTTCGTCCAAGTGAACGCGATGTTCGTCCTCAGAGGCGGATGCTACCAGTATGTCGTCCAAATACACAAATACATAAGGTAGAGCCAATATACTGTCCATGAGTCGTTGGAACGTCTGGACGGCATTCCGCAGGCCGAAACACATGACGAGGAATTCGAAGAGTCCAAATGGTGTTATCACTGCCGTCTCCTTTATGTCCTCTTCCGCTACCGGCACCTGGTAATACGCTCTATTCAGGTCAAGTTTGCTGAAGCAGGTTTTTCCTCGGAGGTCGGTGTTGAGGTCTTGGATGTTCGGCACGCTGTACCCATCGGGGACTGTTTGTTCATTGAGTCTACGGTAGTCCCCGCAGAATCGTATCGTGCCATCCCTCTTCGTAACAATATGCAATGGAATAGCATACGGGCTATTCGATGGACGACAGATTCCTTCGCCGACCATTTTTAGAAATTCCTCCCTGGCGGCCTTATATCTTTCTGGATGAAGGCGTCGAGCTTTCGCCGTGACAGGGGGTCCTTTGGTCTCGATGAAGTGCCGTATATGATGCTTCGGTTGCTGCAGGACGGTGGAAGGGCGGGTGATAGATGGGTACTTCCGTAGGAGGTCGTAGTACCACTCGCTACCTGGAACTGCGTAGATCGTGGGTAGATTGGAATTAGCGAAGGTGCCCTTGGAAGTAAGTCCGGCCTTAGCGTCGAGAAGCTGACGACCCCTGACGTCAACGAGGATGTGGTGATGAAAAAGAAAGTCCGCGCCAATGATGGGGCTGCTGATGTCCGCCAGAATAAAAGTCCACGGAAGTGGCCGTCGGAGTCCTATGTTTAAAGTCTTTTTGACTTCGCCGTACGTCCTGATGGGAGTACCGTCGGCCGCGTACAGAGGGAAGTTGGTAGGTTGCCTGCGGTCCCTGGCCGGGATGACAGATATGCATGCACCGGTGTCCACGAGATATCTGTCACCTGTGTTCTTCTCCCTCACAAACAATCGACGGTGATTGGCATCAGCGACGGAGTCCGCCATCTCGGCCGCTTGAGAGGGTCGGGGTAAGGTGGGTTGTGTGCGTACCTCGTGGATGGTTGGTTCGTACACCTCGGCAATTCTGTCGGCGATTTCTGCCAATTTATCCACGGAGGACTCAGTGGTCACTGCTAATGTTGCCTGCATACGGTCGGGTAGTGCCCTCAGTAACGGAGATCGAATTTTCAAAAAGCCTCACTCTAAACCCCTTTCCCTCAATCTGGTCTGATTTTAGCCATTAACGAACATGACCTTTCGTTTTACATAAAACAATAAAATATGGAGTTTGAAATTACGAACGCTAGAGCTTAAACAAACAAATATATAAATAAAAATATATATATATATATATATATATATATATATATATGTATATATATATATATGTAATTTTGAATGGACCTCATTTTCGACATCTGCTGTATAAGATCGACGACATTTGCTTTGACATTGAAATCTGCTAAAAGATGTAAACAGAAGAAAGTTTGTTAACCTTCCGCACAAAAATGCAATTCTTGATTTTCGGGGTCAAAAAAGATTTTGCAATATTATTCTGATGATAAAAAATATTCAGGTTCATTACGTACAATGAATAATAATTAACTTTTTCACTCTACCTTAATAAAACCCATTCCATGTGGACAACAGAAAGCCTTTTAAAAAACAAATCTTTTTTATCGTTTTTCTCGGAGATGTTGCCAATATTTTTTATATTATGTAATCTGTCTACTATGATTAATGGAGATAAATATACAGTGTGGTATAATTGCAGTAAGAAAACAAGTGAAATGATCAATAATTTATACCTGGTATAATTCAAACTGTAGGTGGACAGAGGGTGGTATATCGACCATGCCTGCAGCAAACAGTGCATCCATCAACTGGTAGACCACACGAATTAACAGCAACTGTCAGATCAAGGATCGGGGTGCTATGTCAATTGGTGTAATGACACTCTCTTAGTCAGGCCCTCTCGATTAGTAAAACTATGTAGTTTTGGCTGACAATAGTAAGTCCATACATTCACCTTTTTATAATTAATGCCAAAAAATTCCATTACCTACGTGATTTTACATCTATGGCTATTACGAAATATAATTAATATAAAATGTTTAAAACTGATTAATATAATTTTATTAATTACCTGCTGCCTTGAAGATTCCTCTATGTTGATTAAGGAAAATTACTTTAGTTTATGTTTTTAAGGAAAATATAACTATACCTTGTAAAAAAACAATTTATAATATCCACTTAAATATATCAATTTACTTTAGCTTTGAATATCCCCCGAACAGTCAGGTAATACTGTAAAAAAAAGCTAATTTAATGAAACCTGAAAATATTTTTTCTATTCCCTATTGATTTCAAATTCAATTAGACTAAAGATTATTTATAGATAAGTACAATAAATGCTTTTAGATAGAAAGAATTTAGAAATAGATGGATTTATATCAAAGATAACGTGTTATAGTCCACAATATCAGTTGTTAAACATAAGAACGTTTAAGTCTGAAGCAAAAATTTTGAAAAGTCTGTTTACTCTATTTTTTCAATTATAATAAACAAAGGAATAACCTGTCGTAAAATCTAATTGTATCCTTAAACCGGAAGTTCGATTTAATAATCGCCATTTTCTTTACAAAATAAATGTAAGACTTTCTTCTTTTCTTATCAAACTGTTTTTTGGTTAACTTACAATTATATCTCATTATACGGAAAATATATGAAATACACATTGTAGATCATTGATAAAAGAATATTTGATAATTAAAAAGCCCGTCACGCAGGGGCTGCGTAAACTAAGCAGATTTCCCATGTAAAGTTATATAATAGAGTAATCTCCATACGAGTGCCAAACAGTCACGGAAACGGCCGAACTAGCTTTCGGCGGGAACGAATAGAAGCGACCCTAGCTCGTCCGTTATACTTAATAAAATTGCAAATACCTCGGTTAATATTCAAGATAGTGAATAAATGAATATAACAATATTTACAGTAAATGTAATTTGCAATACGATTAGCATCCTATACACTTTTTCAATCCGACGTGTAGTAACGGAGATATTTCTAATTTTCGAAAATCTCTCCCTTTAAACCCCCCCTCCTCCTGGTCCGATTTCAGACATTAACTACCTTCGTCTGTCTTTTTACATAAAACGCATAAATATCGAGTTTGATAACGATCAAACAAAAATTGCGATCACAAGAGTGGTAAAAGACAAATATATATATATATAATTTTGAACGGACCTCATTTTCGTCATCTCATGGGCTCGAACGATGGACATTTGAGGAAATTTTTCGAAAATCGCGTCATGTGTACGACCTCAATAGCTGATTTCCCTCAAGGGAAATCTGCTAAAAGACTAAGAGTTGGCATTTAGTTATAAGCCATGTATGATCTAATTCAATAGAGAGTACTTTAATGCATTGAATTTTCTACTTTCAGGACAGCTTACAGACCTATTAATAATGGTATTTTTTCTTCTTACCTAATTGCAAAAGCACCTGTCATTTGGAATAGCTACATCAATGATCAGAGCCTCTTTTCTTTCTTCTAACATTAATATCTGGTCTATTGTGACTTACTCACCCAGGAGAGAATGTATTAACAATTTTCAAGTACTTGTCGTGCGTGGTACACGGAGAAAATAAAGAACCACCACCTGATATAATATTATTGATTTTTCACAACTGAGATTCATTTTTATTTTCGAAAAAAAAATCGTAAAATATTATATAGAATTTATTTTCGAACAACAATAATCACACAATAGCCAGGTCATATTTATTGCCGGATGAAGAATTGTGAGTGAGGTAGAAAAAGGGCGTGGATCCTGAGAGATATATATCAGGGATTAAGAGATTACCTCGGCCTAATGTGTTGCCGATCCAAGGGGCTTAGCTCACCCGCATCCTTACTTTAGCCCCGGGCTTCGTCTTCACACAACTTAGCTTCCAACTTCCGCCAAACTTGTTCTTCCTCCGGTCATTAGTTGGGATTATACACTGTCTCAGTTGCTCTCCTTTATATTATATCTTATTTATACAAATCGATACACAACAATCGACATATATTGGCGTATAAGTCTTAGTCAGAGCTAGTTTTGGTGTCTTTGATGAGTTTTACGATAACTAATCCCTTAAAATGAGAAAGCATAATTTTATGTATACGGTTTATCCTCACTCTAGACAAGAAGTCCGTCACGCAGGGGCTGCGTTAACTAAGCAGATTTCCCACATGTGCCACGTATTTGCATTTATCTCAATACTAAAAAGTTCAATGAGTAGCAATATTTGGTATTTGAGCTTCAAAGAAAGTAATAGAATATTATTAATATGAGATGAGTAGGAGTGGGGCTTTACAAAAGACTGAAAACTAAAAAATGCAAATATCTCAGTTAATACTCAAGATAATGAAACATGTACATAACAACATTTATTGAAAATTAAATTTGCAATAAGATTGGTTTTATAAACTTTTTCGATACGATGCATAATAACGGAGATATTAAGAATTTTAATAATTCTCTCCCTCTAAACCCCCCTCCCCCTGGTCCGATTTTAGCCCTTAAAGAACTTAAACTTTCTTTTTGTATGAAACGATTATATATCAAGTTTGGAAACGATAAGACAAAAATTGCGACCGCTAGAGCGGTACAGACAAATATTATATATATATATATATATATATATATATATATATATATATATATATATATATACAGTTTACCAGTTTATATACAGTTTATAGGGGAAATCTGCTAAAACAATCCCAGGAACGAGCACGAATTCTAGTATCAGCTTATGGAACAACCTTGCAAGTAAATCTCAGCTTATCTGTTTAAACATTTATGCAACGATTAACTAGACCAACAAATGTTACAATAGGAAACGGCCAGGTTTGGTATTATCATCGGTTCCATCAGGTTTACCTTTTGTGCGATGTAAATCAGCAACATTTTAATAATCAGCGTATTCAATTATTCTAATGAATCAAATTTTAAATTCTGATATTTCTTCCACCCGACTTCATCAATGTTGTCGTTTTGTTTGATGTCATATCATTATGTTGAATATTTCACACCGAGAGTAATGAAATTAGCTGAGAGAGCACTCGGTCAGTCATTACTGTTGATTACTGAATATAGAAGCCATATTAGATAGGTAATCAGAGCTCAGAGCACTGACACAGTTCTGTGTGTGTGTGTGTGTGTGTGTGTGTGTGTGCAGCCTGATGGGCTCATTCCTTGTATAAGTACAAGAGTCGGACTCTATTAGAATTTTATAACCCGCAGCATTTATTTATTTATAGTACAAAGGAGTTGTCCACAGCCAGGAAGAGAATCCTCCTAATGTGTGTCCAAGGCTCTATAATACTTCTTGCCACCTGGTAAACTACACAATATTCCTTAATGGATCCAGCTGGGCTGCTCAACCACAGCAATCTGATCTCATTAATGAATCGGTGAAATAGTAGTTCACTCAGCAAGGCTGTTAATAACTTTCTTAAAGATTTTTTTCTCTTGGACCCGGAGGACCCTCCTGTTTTCTTAGTCAATAGTCCATGTGTTGGCTTTCAGACTGTTAAAATTTCATCTGTTTTTTTCTTGAAGCGGCTTCGTATGTAGAGGACATGTTTCACGGGAAAGTATCTCGTTATAGCAACCATTATAGCTTTAATACTTTCATGCAATTATTCCCCATAACTACAGAGATAAAATTAGGATGACTAAAAAATCGGAAACGTTAACTCTCTCATATGGGCTGGATCAACAGACTTCATGGAGCTCGTCTTATAATTCCTTTCTTGAAAGATATTCCACTCCCCACATCTGTTGCTTGTATATAATCTTCAACGTTTCTGGAAAATCCTCATAAAGTTCAATACGTGATCGTAACTCAGCCGGTTTAAGCCATTTGTGCCTGCCTATTATAAATGGAACCAGAAAAACCGTTCTAATTTGAAGGAACACACCTTATCTTATTAGAAGAACATAAGGGACAGTAGCCTATTTTTATTTTTTCCCCTGAAAAACTCTTTTTTCGGAATCCAGCCGCTCCCAACAGGCTAAACACAATCCTCCTTAAGACCTCTATTCTTTTGGTCTGGTTCCAGCAAATTGAAGTTCCACATTAAGTGGAATATTTTTTCCTTATTTTTACTAATGGCGTAAAAGAGTTTCCCATTCCGGAATACGGGAAGTGGCAGGGTCCCATGTATTTTCTACGGCTCCATGATTTCATTTAAGCAGACTAAGTAAGTAAAAGGCTCGAGGAAAATACAAAAAGGGGGGGAAAAAAACCCTTAAGGTTAGTATTTTCATAGGAAAGCACTCGAGGTTGCTTTCGTAGAAGTACTCTCCTTTCAAACCAATAGCTCTCATGGTGAGATTTCGTATTATGCGATTCCTCTTACTTTATTACTTATTTCGACCTTTCCTTTAGCCCATACAGGCGCAAGAGGCTTCCCTGCCTGTTTCTTTGAATATTACTCAAACTAATGAACGTCATGGTCATTCATTCATTCCCACTAGTTAATTTGTGTCTTAGCCTAAGTCAAAAAGTCCGTCACGCAGGGGCTGTGTAAACTAAGCAGAACTCCAATGTGAAGTTTTACAATAGAGAAATCTGCTCAAAAACAAGTGTAGTAAGTAGTAAGGGATCACTTAACTTATACGCGAGGGACGAAAAGTTACGAAAACGGCCACCAGAGCTCTCTTCGGAAAGTACCAAACAGCTCACTCCTGCCGACCAATGCAGAATACAAATGCAAATATCTCGGTTATTATTCAAGATACAGAATAACTGTATAGATTAATATTTGTAGTAAATGTAATTTTCAGCAAGATTGATTCTTTACAATTTTTCGATCCGACGCATAATAACGGAGATATTTCGATTTTCGAAATTCCCCTCTCTAAACCCCCCTCCCACTGGTCCGATTTAAGCCATTAACGAACTTGATCTTTCTTTTTACATAAAACCATTAAATTCCGAGTTTAGTAACGATCAAACAAAAATTGTGACCGCTAGAGCGTTAACAAACAAATATATATATATATATATATATATATATATATATATATATATATATATATATATAGATAGATAGATAGATAGATAGATATGATTTTGAACGGACCTCATTTTCGTCATCTCCTGGGTAGGATCGATGGACATTTGAAGAAATGTTTCGAAACTCGCGTCATGAGTACGACCTCAATAGCTGATTTCCCTTAAGGGAAATCTGTTAAAAGTGTCTTGTAGCTTAATCCACATTGATTTAGGTACAGGTATCGAAAAAAAAAACATTGACTTCTACACATAAGATGCAAGAATCCGTTGTGCTAATATTTCAAAAACACACAGAAAGTAACGCAAGTCATAAAAACATTTCCCTCAGCTGAGTAAAATAAGCAAATTAACTAAGTAAGAAATATAAATTTTAAATAAAATATTATTAATACTTCAGTAGGTTGGAGTATCAAACACTGTAATATCATTCATCTCGGGAAATCCAGATTTCCCACGTTGAAAATATTTCCCTCTTCTAAAATTGTGAAAAAAGGTAACATTAGAATCCAAATTTTATTTACTTTCACCAATGTATTTACCTCAAATTTTCAATAACAACCGTAATAAGTAGACTAATATACTGATTTATTTAAATGTTTGGGGTGATAAAACTATTTTACATTTCTCGAACACACTTTTACATATTTTGAGAATCGGTTTAAAGAACGCCTTTCACAGAATAGAACACACATACACAAACACACACACAGATATAAATGTGAAGGAAGGTGGGCTGGTAAACATATGTATAATGTGCGCCGGTTCCAGTTAACTAATCTTTTAAAAGTTCAATATTTATGTCAGCTTTAATAAAAAAATAAATAAATAATATGCTGTAGACGTAACGCCTTATTGAATTGAATGGACACGGCATACCTTTCAAAGTCCAAGGAAAATAACTATAAGAGAAGTAATATTAGTTTATTACACCATGAAGAGTGCTTTTGATCTAATATCAAAGTGCTAGGGTCACGGGTAAGTAGATCCTATAAAGAACTTAAAGTATATCTTTTTTAATCTTCTCGACAAAAAGGACTTAAGCTAGGGTCGTAATATAGCATTTTCCTTTATAGGCCTTTAAGTAGAGCGGTAAAGATGAAATAATCCTCGTTTTGAATAAAAATAGAGATATTGAGCCCATTATGTCAACCATGAAAAAATATGAAATGCTAATATTTAATGTATTAAGCAATAAAGAAGTATGGAGCTCCGCAATAGGCCTATTGGATTTTCTCCTTCATTGATACCTAAACCTCTTAACAGGCAGATATAATCCTATATCGTTTAATACTTCAAGGAATACGAAGGATGTCTATTCAAAAGTGTGTGCGTTTGCATATATGCTTTAAGGCACTTATCCATGTGTGTTTATATGACGTCTATGTATTTATAAACCTACTTCGCAATAATGGGAGTTCGTTTCTACTTTCCAAACCTTAAATCTATTTTTCGTATTTTAGAATTGACTTTGTCTGGAAAGCTAAAATAATCAAAGATTGTGGAAAATTCACAACCCTCTCACCAATGCCTCTAATTTAAAATATTTTCCTTTTAACGAAATCATCTTTCTGTTGAACAAATGACTGCCTTTTAATTTATTACGCAAACTACTTAAACAACTGATGCGTAAAATCATGTTCCACAAGTCTCTACATTAGATACTGTGCTTTAACCCCCCCCCCCTCCTCTCACGCATACCTTTATCTGACGCATTCACCTCTCTTTTCCTTTTCATATAAAAATATAGATAAAATAAGATACATTTTTTCCTCCTGAAATTAGTTCTCTTTCTAAGCCACAACCACTATCCGCCATAATTTTACTTTAAAATCCTTTAAAACCCAAGTATCACGCATAAAAAAATTTATAAATATTTCATCATAAGTTTGTATTTAAATGTCATTTATTAACTTTCTCTTTTTGCTACTGTGGTTAACTGGGACGGGTTGCCCACCCTTTCTTGTCAAGGGTGAAACTAAAGAATTCATTCAGTGAGTTCGTGAGTAAATGAAATACAAATCAAAATGGGGACATCGAACCCGGTTCTATAATGTTGCCAAATGTATTTAGACCTCGCATTTTCCTGAGTCTCTATTTTAAACAGAAAACGTCTATAGATTCTGTTTTAAACGCTAATTAATTTTATTTTTTATTAAATAAAATTCTTAGTCTAGACTGACTAGAAAATGTTGGTAACCTGTAGATAACCCGTTCCAATTAGTTATAGTAGAACAAATTGAACGTTAATAAATAATTTGTAGTGCCTTTTCATTTTTAGGCGTTCTTGGCGTATTATATTAGCTCTACCCTCAATGCCCAAAATATGCAACGCAGGTAAATTTTCCATGTTATCGCCATGAAGTAAGTGGTCATTCGAGGCGAATATGTATATATATATATATATATATATATATATATATATATATATATAATAAAAAAATAGGTGTAATGCGCTGAATTGTCAGTAAATTTAGCCAATTATTATTATTTTAGAAACTATCGTCAACATTTTCAACACGTGTTGGTTCAGTCAATTCTTTCAACTGTAATAACAGTAAGGAAGATTTTATATTAAAAACAAAATATGTTTTTTAAAATAAAGAGTCATGGTCGAAGTTTGCAAATGAAGAAAAGCAATTTTCTCAAAATCGTGTATATTTTTTTAGCAATGGGGACCAATTTTACGGGTTCCATGAAGGGTAAAACATGAACAATAGATTTAATTTCAGTGTAAATTAATGGAAGAGAGTGGATAGACCATAAAAGCATAAAAGAGAAAAGAACACAAAAGCACAAAACGGGGAAACGTAAATTAATTACCTTCCCATTTTATTATATAAATAAATCCTTGGCCTAACCTTAATATTTTGAGAGGGAGGGTTTTGAAAGAAATTTCCATAACATGACTAAATAAGTCAACTAACTATGAGACCACTAAATAAAACCAAACCTGTTTTACAGATGACAACTGTTATTATGCAATGCATGAACTACAAGTAATCCCGTATGTTATTATTTTAAGTAGTAACCCATAGATTCGAGGCAGTTTCAATGTTGAAAAAATTAAATGAATATATTAAGTTATATATTATTCATTGGAAGACCCAAACCTTTAAGAAGCTTATATTTCATATGTAATTTCCACATTAATCATATTAAAAATAAACAAATCAGAAACATAAAGCTAGCAAAAAAACTGAGTGTGTCTATTATAGTCTTGAATATTATAAACAAAAATGTATTACCAGGACAGGAATCATGTCACATTAAAAAGAATATTATTATTATTATTTATTAACGTCTACTTTTTGCAACTTAGGCTAATTGTGACGGGTTATCCACAGGTTACCACCCTTTTCTAGCCAGGGTGGGATTTAAGGATGTTATTTAATGAATTTCGTCACTAAATAATTTCCTAAAAGAATATCTGTAGAGGCTAAAATAGCTTGAACAACATACAAAAAGATCTTATTTTTAATTTAGCCTCCCCAGTTAGAGTATGTTACATAACAGCCGGAAAAAATTAATTCACTTTGTCTTTCAGACCAGTAATGATCAGATATGAAATGCCGAAAAATGCAAATTATTTTCCCATATCATACTCTAGTGGGATAACGAATGAGGAACCAGTAAATTGAGGCGAAGGTAATAAACTACAGTTCCATTAAAGATAAACCATAACACACCCAAGGCAGTTGTGGATGGAAGTAGTTTACTGCAGTGGTTAAACGTTTTATAGCACTTAAGCCACTCTATGCAATTAAATAATACTTTCAAACTGTAATAAATTACCTGCCTTTATTACACTTGAAAAGATTTTCTAAAATAGGTTTATAACCCTTCTCTTAAAACCCGTATAACAGCTCCTGTATTGACTATAAATGGCAGTACACAAATTTATATCATCCCAGGAAAGTTTCGGTGGTAAGTAATGTAAATAATAACTTGGTCATCAATGCATACAAAATTATGTGTATTCTTCCGGGGAATAAGGGGGAAAATGAAATATAAGAAGCTTAAAAGTGTTGGACATTAAAAAAACATTTTTCAGCAATGTATTTCTCCATACCACACATTTTTAATTCATTTGTTGATTTTTTTTTTTTTGCATCATGGCTTGGTCTAAGTTAAGTGTCATGCATTTATAATTCGTAAACATTTTAGGAACGTAGATTCTTATTTCAGATATATTGCAGAACTAAGAACAGTGAAATGCATTCGTCCATTTGTTAAGAAGATAGTCTAGCGTAAGCATTCATCGACTTTAATCATATTTATTTAAGTCACACTTGTGAGCTCTGGTTAGTCATGTGAGTTAAGACGTTGATCTTAATCTCACTTGGTATACATAGAGTCGCGAGTTCGATTCTCAACTGGGCAGTAGGAATTAATTTATTGACAAAGTCATTAAATGAAATCCGTAGTTCCACCCTGGCTAGAATGGTTGTTGCCTGTAGATAATCCGACCTAATTAGCCTTAATAGCATTTAGCTGGACATAATAATAATTTAAGTTGTAAAAACAAAAAAAATGCATTATTTATTATAAGGTCAGCTAAATAATATAATATACACTAAACCAATATTAAATAATTTTAGAGAACATATTAAATAAAGTAAAATAAATGTAATGGAGATATTAAGTTTCTGATTTCCGAACCATAGTATTGTTTAATATAAAGTTGAATCAATGAAACGAACACACGAAGGGTCAGAGATCTGAGGAGCGATACCGGATATTTTCCCGGAGTTTGAAGTATTTTTTTATCAGGTAGCTGTCATCCTTAGTGTAATAAAAGAATTTATTGCTTCAGAATAATACACTCTATTGCAAAATTTCGACTTCCTGAGGGTTACAAGTTATGCATCAAATTATAAATTTCAAATAAATAAAGAAACATCTTTCATTGTGTGACAACCACGTCACAGTACTATCATTTATAACAAGAATATAATACATAATAAAAAATAAGTAGTATATTATATATTCCATAAACTAAAAATAAATATGTCTATATATTTCTGAATCAATATTAAATATAATTAAAAATCTATTTTCCTTTAAAAATACAAAGTGCTGAAAGATATATATGGAGAGCCTAGAAGAAAAATTAAATTAAATTCCCTTGGTCATTAATTATAAGGCTACTTAATTTTATAGCTCTTTTATCAAAATAAAAGTGTTTATTATCTCAATAAATAATGATTGAAAGAGATTATCTTCCCTCTTCATTTTATTTATGTTCTGATCTAGAAAATGAGATCTTTTCAGATTTAATGTTGAGCAAGAACTAAAGATAAGAATAGAATTATTTGAAGCAGGTTGTTTGTGGATTGAGCAGTTTAAAAACTGAGGTTGAAATTTGTATTTCATGGCATTCGGAATTATGCTTTAGAATTTCTTTCAAAAAAGTCTTTTCTGAGAAATCGGTGGGCTTTTTTTATGTATATGGCAACAAAGATACATACTCTTCCCACCATGATAAAGCTTGAAATACCTCAAAATAAGGGATTAATTATTGAGTTTAAATCTTTACTAAACACAGATGGTTGTTTAATCCCCTAGTTAAAAAGGTTTTATTAGCAGTTAATTCAGTTAACCTCTCAGAATCCCAAAAGTCCTCAGCCCCTATTCAGAAAATAGAAATCTTCATCTCAAGCATTCCTCAGTCTTCTGTAGCACAACAGTGGGAGTCGACTTTGCTCCCAAGAATGGGAAGTTATTAGCATATTGAGCCACCAGTTGCGGGAAAATATTTTCACTTTTAGTTGTCTTCAATTCTTAGTAAATAACAAAGTATGTAAATAAAGTAAAATATAGCCTTTAACGCTAGGGAAATGAGGACAATTCCAGCGTGAGATACTTCTTATGACACACTGTAGCACAAATCAGCTGTTGAAGTTCTACTGATGAAGCGATTTACGAAAAATTTCCTCGAATTTAGATCGATCCAGCCCAGGAGATGATGAAAAAGAGGTCCCTTAAATATATTATGTATGTACAAAGTCATTCAAAAAGAATGAACTGATTTTAAAATTTTATGGTGCTTTACAAGACCCTGTACTTGTCTGACTTGTCTTTTAGCACTCTAGCCGTCATTTTTGATTTATGACGAGGTCGAAGTTCGTTAACGGCTGAAGGAAGAGTTTAGAGGAGTAGAAAATAGAAAATTCATAATAATTCCAATATTATTCGTGGGATTGTAAAATTATATATAACCATTCTTGTTACTCAATTTTCTTCTTACACTTTTTCCCTCTTCAATTTCAATGATTTCATATTATAAAATGTAATAATATAATCTTGTTATACTATTGATGCTCTACAAATATTATTTTATACATTTATTTGTAATTCAAATATTAAGCCAGCTATTCGTACTTTCTTGTTTTCAGTCTTCCGTGAAATTCCACTTCTACTTATCGGAAATAGAGAATATATGGTGAGTTGAGATAATATTTTCAGCGTGGGAAATGTGGCTAGTTTCCGCAGCCTCTGCTTAAAGGACTTTTCTATATCGATGAAACAAAGCGTGTAGCGAGATTGGCTCTAGTGAATGAGGCTGTCTACCTTTCCCGAGCAGAGCTTGGCCATAAAGAGTTTGACGTGAGTCTCCTGGGATTCATTGACGGGAGCAAGAAGTAGGCCCTGGTCGGTGTGCCTCGACGAATGCCTCTCTCTACTAATTCTATTTCCCAGAGCCCAATTTCATTTGTGCCCCTCGCCCCCCCCCCTTCCCCCACTAACCAATAAAACCTTCCCATGGTGCTTGCTCAGCTACCCTCGTTCGGGGCATCTGTCTTCCTCCTCCCCTTCCGGATCTGCCAACATCGACCCTCGACACATGTACAACAGTTTTCTTCAGGGCCAAGCTTCCTTTGCTCATAAAAAAAGCCAAGAAATATATTCAAACAACTCCAAGTTTTAGTCGTTCTCTCTATCTGCATGGACAATCAAAATTAAAAAAAAAAAGATTTGTACTTGCAATAAGCATTGTGAACAATATAAAGGATGGAGAGTGCCTAGGTAAATAAAATTAGGAAACATTGTAATAAAAAGACAGTAAAGGAATGAAATAAATGCATGAACAAGTCTGGAAAAAAAAGGTATTGCAGAAAAACAAGTACATTGAATGTACACTAAACAAACAAATAAGCATACATAATAAACGTACAAATTAAATAACAGTGCAACAGTAAAGGAATTATGTCTGAAAACAAATATCGCAGCATTATGAATTAATTCTTTAGAACTAAAAATTATTCTCCACTATCCAAGAAATGCCGAATGCAAACCTTTAACAAACTATGTAAATCAAAGTCAGTTAACCAGAAACCTCTGTCAAGGGCAGGGGAACGACGGAAATAACTTAGAGCTTCTTACTCATCATTGGTACTCTGGGTTATTTTTCAATAATTCGGATGCTTTTAGCCGATTTCCCTTTTGAGAAATCAGCTATTGAGGTTGTACATATACGACTATTTATTAAAAACTTCTTCAAATGTTCATCGATCATACCTGAAATGACGAAAATGAGGTTCAATCAAAACTATATATATGTTTTTGATGGCTCTGGCGGTCACAAATGTTGTTTGATCGAAACCAAATTTGATATTTAAACCTTCTATGTAAAACTGAAGGCCAGATTCGTTAACGGGCGAAATAAGGGGACTAGGAATAGGAGGGGATTAGAGAGGGTTTTTTTTTTAAATTCTGGCTATTGTTCTAAATGAATAACAATGTTAGGAGTTGGAAACATTTTGAACTTGAAACAGAACCACCTTAAAATGTCTCATGTAAATAATAAATAAACGCAATGCTCATATGCTTTTGGAGGCGGGGGGAGGGCGATGTTTGAGTAAACTACGCATTTGATTATCGTTCCAAGAACTTCAAAATTCGATAAGCGAAACTTGCGGACTAAATTTTATTTTATCTCCGTAATACCGCAATAAATTCATCGAGCTGACCACTGTCCCCCATCAAAGCAGTATGGCTAGCCCGGGACTCTTCAGCGACTGTTGAATGAAATCTGTTCTCATATTGGTCAAATTAGACATTAGAAATAATTGTAAGAAAACCAGCAATGGTCGAGATGTAAACACTTGTAATTATAAGAGTATAATTACAAACGTTCATATCTCAACCATATATTACTACTTCTTCATTTCAATACTAGCTTAAAACTATTTTTACTATAACATTGATGTCCTGTATGAAATTCAAAATTGAAGGTTTTAACAATGTGTAGCAAATAAAGTATATTTTCCCCGTTCTAGTAACTTAACGTCAAAGTATGGTTGGAAGTTTGCAGATCCTTATTTTCTTTGCCTTTTCCTTTTATGTCGCGCACTGATTGGCATACATATGGGAGAGGACAACTTCAGCTCAATTTTCTAGTAACCGTCTGAAAGAATTAAAAGTAACAGCTGAGCTTTATATTTCTTATTCACAAAGTAAAAGAACTTCATCACATATTCTGATAGAGAATGTTAGCTTTTTTGATTTAATGATGAATGAATCAACTTTAATGTCATTATCGTTCAGCTAATTGAAGAACACGTTTCACCTGCCTTGACTTACATATTACTAATATTGCACTAAGAAAACAGAAATATGTTTAATATTTTATGTGTGTTTTTGTATGTTATAGCATTGTGTGTTATTTTTCTAAAATGAATAACCATTTACTAATTTATGAAAGTTTAATATTTTTCAGCAATGCATTAAGTTTCTCCATATGTAAATGAGTGGCATTGCTCCAATAGACGTCTCAAAAGGTGTAGAACACTAAGGTTATAATACATAAAAATGAGAATTTTATTAAAATTTTATGAACAAAAATTATTTAATAAACATTTGTTTAAATTTTGTTGTATTTTTTTGCAGATGGTACACTTGGAAGTAAGTAAAGTCGGCCCTGGTGTCTGTCAAATTCTATTTTTCATATCACCTTGACCAATGACACTTGTTCTGGCACCAAAGTTTTAAGTGTACAACTTAGCCTAGCCCCAGTAGTCATGCTTCTGTAGAAATTGGTTTTTCAATTAAACCCCATCCATGCTAATAAATTATCTAAATTGAATGACATAATGTGTTCACAATGTTTACATTGATATAGAAACATATTTTAATGGAATAAGTGTATTTCTGTCAATGTAAAATTACATTAAATAAATTAATAATTTAAAAGTCTTTGATGAGACAGCATTTCTTTTTATAAAACCTAAAACGGGTATTAGGGAATAATTAGAAATAATAAAAGTTTATTAATGATTATATTCTATTCTCCACTGCATATCAACTGAGGGGGAAACAGAGAGGAAAATGAATAACTAGATTTTATTAATTAAGACCTTTTTTAGAAAAATCGATCAAGAAATGAGTGTGAATGAACTCAAGGCAGTTAAGTCCGTTGCTAAAACATTTCATAAAAAAGGAGAACACTCCTTTGAAAAATTAAGCCAGTAAATTAATAATAACTTCAGGCGATTTGTTTTAATGAACTTGATTTACTTCATAGTGAAAGAATTAAAAATGAAATGGTATAAATATCATTGAAGAAAACACTATACAAGAAAGGCAGGAGGCGAGGAAACCTGAACTTCCTGCAGTAGTTATTATATTAATCTGCTATTCTGAACTTAACATTATTTGATCATGAATTTCTCAATAGAAATTTCCCGGTACTGATCTAGACAAAAATTAAATAGGCCAAAAACATGAAACTACCAACTCCAAATTGTTAGAGACAGGAAAATCATTTAACTTTCAATCACTGAATTCTGTAATTAATTACTCATTTCACTTTACAAATTTTCTTGAGTTTTATTAGTTTGTAACATATTACAAATGAATTTGAAATGTTTTTTTTTTCTTTCCATGTAAAATTCTTCTTAAAAAAACTACCTATTTGAACCCCTTTTAAAAGGCAAAAATATCATAAATAAGTGATATTTAAAAACAAAAGCCTCATGGGAAGCTTTGACAGACTGAATAAATATGTTTTATGCTTATTCATTTAACGAATTCATTAAAGATACAACCGAGCAAAACGAGGAATAACAATATGATAACAATAATAACTATAAATGACCTTCTCTCAGTGACAAATAGTACATAATCTCCGTATGGATTATGTCTCGTTGACCATCAGGCACAAACTCTCACATCCAAATCCCTATCCATAACACACATAATAGTCTCAAATTGATTGAACTTTATATCAATAAATTTGTGTATGAAAATGAATGAAAAAAGTATATAAAATTATTATACATTATCAGTAACAGTTCAATAGTACGTATGATTCGCTATAAAATGCCTATTTCTAAATTTTTTGATACATAAAATGCTAAAGTGCATAAAAATGTAACATTAATTGCTGTGAGTTTTGTTGTAATTCCTTCTCCTGATTAAAATTATCTATCTCATGCTTTCCAATGAATGAGAACAGCATAATTATACTTTTTTTAATTTGAAAATAAATCATTACGATTCTCTTCCTATCAAGTTCATTTAAGTTTCGTTAAAGTAAATAAAATGAAAAGGGAAGCAGCATGTATGCTCTACAATTTTACACCGCCATTATTGTTTAATGTTTAAAAAGTCTCTTTAAGCCTATTTTTGGCAATTTAAAAAAAATTTTGACCTCAATCCTTCACCTTTAGTCCATTTTGATTCCTTCCTTACCTGGCATGCAAAAAGAGAAAAAAAGATCCCTATTGCTAGCTTAATATCATCTCCTATTAGTAGCAATATTGTCATCAAATAATAAAATAGTTCACCTAGGGACTAGCAACTTACTTTCAAGTGTCCTGTCTCTAATAACTATAAAACATAGTAAGTAATCTAAAAATCATTTTCAACTCAAACGATTAAGTTTATCAAGTAAAATCCCAAGTATCAAAGTTTTTTACTTAATTAGAATCAAAATTTAGAAATATTACATGTAAATAAAAAAACACAAAGAACATTTTGAACACATTAATAATAAAGATTTATTGATTGGAAATTAAATTTCAAACTAATTTTTTTTATTCCATCTTGTAATAATCGTCAAAATGTTAATAATGTAAACTTTTATGAAGTTGAAACAGTGAATATATGCAATTTTAAGTTTAAATTATCCATTTGTTATTGATTCTTTTACAGCGAAACATTTCAAAGACATTATCCTTGCAGTGGCAATGTTGGTAATATGTTATTTATTTTTTATTTTCTATAGCAAGTAGATATAAATTCACTACTTAATTATGTTATTTGCCCATTGCAAACTAACATACTAAATAATATTTAATATAAATAAGAAATAATTAAAAAGAAAAGTATTAATGATTCTCTTATAACCTTTGTGTGCTACCCTTCCTTTTTGAGGCTGTCTACCTTTTTTTGTCTATATTTTTGGAATGCTTATTACAAAGCTGTCTCTTTGTATAATTTTCTGTTTTCTTTCTCTTCAACGTCTGCTTTATATGAATTGTTTACTCTTTTTTATTACCAAATTGTTTTGCGTAGCCTCCCTGCTGTCCCCGAAGTAGTCTTAGATAAAAAATAAAGAAATTTGGTAGGTTTATAATTCCCAATTTTATATTTTCTGTCGCAACTTTTGTGACGGACGCAACAGATGTATGAGACATTGTACTGTTTACTTTTTCATATTCCTTTTAATAATACTGTAGATTATTAGATAGAGAGCTAATATTTTTTTTATTCTTTTTTTAAATCTTAATATTCTGTATTTATTTCTCCTTTTTATTAAAAATGAATGGTATCAAGGCTTTATAGCTTCATTCCATATTCTTTGGTATATTCTTTAAGAAGAATAATGACTAACTGTAATCTGAATACAGACGTTTGTTTCTCTGGTCAGAATTAAGAGCACTTCAAACGTCAATATTCAGGTGGTTTTTGCATAGGCTGCATACATTTTTATAAATAATTAAATCTATTTTCAATATATTTTTTGCCTGCTGGATCATTAGTAAGAGCTAATTACAATGCTGATATAGTTTATATTTTTTTATTATTGTTATATAATAGAAATACTGTGTGAAATTCCAAGGAGAATATCAACCTTCTGTGTGAAATAATGGAACATCACGCACGTAAGTCGCGCTCCTTATCGTGAGTAAATTTATAATTTATTTCTATTTTTTATGCAAATTAGTTATTTTTTGTCTATTATATAATTCATAAAAAAAAATTTAAGTCAGCTATAGATAGATAGCTTAACCCTTCACTATACCGTCGATAGAACAGCCATACAAAGTTTTCAATATTATTGGGTAACGTGCCACTTTATTGACACCATATATTCTACCTGCTAACCATACTTTAGAAATTAGCAACTAGAGATAACATCCTTCTCTAAGTACTTCAGTGTTTATCAGTAATTTAGATTATCTATATGGTGGTTTTAATGAACTCTTCAAGAAATTATAATTCATAGAGTTAATTCCCTAAATTATGGAATTATTTTTATTAACCACTTATATTTTTATCAACATACAGCTACATTTGTTTGACTATATCGTTTTTCGTATCCAAAATGGATACTTATCTATAAACCTTTCTATTTGATGATACTGAATGGTAAAGGTTCATTTTGAGTAATGTGTTTTCATTAAAAAGACAACTTTCAGTAATAGTATTCTTTATTAAGATTATTTAATATACTTTTATAATTCTTATTATGAGGATCATTCTAGACTCAGCTCATCACTATGTTGACACCTTAAATCCTCTCATTCAAACCTCATTAGCTTCATTTTTAAAATCATTTAATACATACTAATTTTATTAAAACGCATTTTATTTAATTTCTGGGGCATTTTTTAAACATATTTTAATATAATGAATTGCTATTTATTTAACTATATTTTAGTTGTTGTTTTTTTTTTAATTTTCTGACTTATTTATAAAATAGTTACATATATTTTTAATGATATTCTATATTTTTTACATTGCTTATCCATTGAAATCGGGATTAAGTAACATGTTACGAATATTTTACATCTGCAACATCTTATTCAAGTTTTCCAAAAAGTGCCCCCGTTCTATGACATTAATTCCAATGATTTCAAATCAGGTTTTCACAGCTAGTGTAAAATTGCAGTTACATGGTTGTTCTAGGAGGAGAGCTACATTTTATTAAATTCTTAGATTGTGACAAAACAATAAAATTTTAAATTCTTTTGTTGTGCCACAAAGAGCTCTGAATATGGGAAAATTTCCTTGAATTTCACTCTGCTTTTTAATTAAAAGACGTATTTTTATGTAGTTAAACGCATGAGTGCACTAGCCCAGGGATCTCATGAGTAGTAAATATATTAGCATTACTAACGTCGCTGTCGGGCTGAAAAACGTGATGGTTTTCATTGGAAATATAAAGATGGGATTAATTTATGTATTAAATAGTCCCTTCATTCCCATAACATGTTATAAATGTTTTGTTTCGAAAGAAGGTAAACAGTTGCGATTAGACTGTTAATGAAAAGAATAATGTTCATCACGTGTGAAATAAAAATATTTTTCAAAGCAAAAGAAATTTATTTATTTATTTAGGTGTGTCGCAATTTAAGCGATTCACACATTGCAAAGCAAAAGAAAGATTGAATTACCTTCAGAGCTAAATAGTTCTTTCATTTTATCATGAGTGGAATATTTTCTTTCTTTACAGTCTTTATTTTTTCATTACTTGTAAAGTATCGAGTGGCTATTGGGAGATTTTCCATCATCATGAGTCAAAATAAAATTAGTTTTCAATCAAATAATGATTGCACGATCAGGTATTCTGAAATAGCAGAAAAGTATGCGGCGTTGATCAGACTTTGAATTTTAGTCTATAAAACTAGCGGACCCAACAGACGTTGTCCTTCATGATATTTTAAGCGATTAGTAAATTAAATTTAATAATATTATGTTTAAAACAAAAGCTATTTTTAATAACACAAAAAACAACTTTTGTTATGTGCAGGTTTGCCTAAAAACAAATAGATTATGAAATATCGTGAATTTTTTATTGAGGCCTACCTTATAGCCCCCACTTCCGTTCGAACCTAAAAAATTTAATATTGTTTATAATTATGAAAGAATTAATGCTAATTTACATATAGAGTTTTGTTAAGTTCGGTTCAATTGTTAGTGTCCAATAAAATTGTTGGCTCCCTTTTTAATTTTTCAGTGTATACCTCGTTTATAGTTATACGGTAAAAGTGAATATAACAAAAGTCACTCTAAATAACAAAATAAACAACTTTTATCCTGCGCATATTTGCCAACCAAACCAATATGAAACGAAATGTCGCTATTTTTAATTTTAGGCCTCCCTTACAACTCCCACTCCTGCTCCATCTGCCGGGCTGATTTTTGAACCTAAACCATCCAGGGCGTCACCCAAACGCATACAAAAAAATCCATTCAAATCGGTCCAGACGTTTAGGCGGAGTTCAGTGACATACATGTACAGTAGAATTATATATATAAAAATAACTATTAACAGAGAGAGATGTATTTGAAATGCATTTTTTATCTTACATTTCTTCTCAAAAACAATTTCAATATTGATATTGACAGACGTGTCTGGACTTCGTAGACATCCACTCCCGTCAGTTGAAGTAAAGTACAAAATAGCTCATGCTACCAACTTTTATTCCTATTATAACACTATAAAAATACAACAATTTTAGAGGGGATTTTCACGGAATTAGTAAATTATCTTTCGTGACCTATAGTAAAAAGTCCGTCACGCAGGGGCTGCGTAAACTAAGCAGATTTCCCACGTGAAGTTATACAATAGAGAAATCCGCCTAATAACAACAGTAGTAGTAAGGAATCTTTAAACCTATTCACGAGGGACGAATAGTTACCGAAACGGCCGCATTAGCTCTCGGCGGAGTGTCCCGAACAGCCGTCTCCTGCCGACCACACACATGCATACAAATGCCAATATCTCGGTTAATATTCAAGATAACGAATAAATGTATAAACAATATTTATAGTAAATTTAATTCGGAATAAGATTGATTCTATACAATTTTTTGATCCGACGCATAATAATGGAGATATTTCGAATTTTCAAAAATCCCCCTCTAAACCCCCCCTTCCCACTGGTCCGATTTCAGCCATTAACGAACTTGATCTTTCTTTTTACGTAAAACTATGAAAACTGAAGTTTGGTAACGATCAAACAAAAATTGCGACCACTAGAGCGTTAACAGACATATATATATATATATATATATATATATATATATATATATATATATATATATATATATATATATATAATTTTGAACCGACCTCATTTTCGTCATCTCCCCGGTAGGATCGATGGACATTTGAGGACATTTTTCAAAACTCGCGTCATGAGTACGACCTCAATAGCTGATTTCCCTGAAGGAAAATCTGCTAAAAGTGAAAATTCACAGGGCCATTTACTTAAAATGTTTTAGGACAAGGAAATATACCATTCTAAAAAAAAATTATTTTACTTATTTTCGGATAAATTTTATATTAACAAATTTATGTTTTGGCGTAGATATAAACCCCTAATTCAACTTGAATACCAAATTCTCATATATCTTCGCTATATTTAAATATAATTCCAGTCAAGCCTTAGAGTTATATTTTTAGAGATAAAAATAGTTTTACATAATAGACAACAGTTACCCTCTTCCTGAATAGTTGTAAGACCCCAATAATTCAAACCTCTATCAGTATATCAGTATTCTCAAGTGATCACAAATTGAATGAGACTCCATTGGGAGTAGCCTTTCCTCTGGAGAGGTAGATGGATATGAACCGGTTCGTTCGCATGAACAACGAAGCGTGACCGCTAACTCTGATGCTTCCATCGGGAGCTGAATCACGAACCATATCCAGGTTCATTAACATTCACTCTATTCGGGGCTGAAAGGGGGGTTCTGAAACCATTAGTCTCCAACTAAAACAGGCATCTGACTGGTTGATTTTAATGCAGCTGAATTATCATGAAAGAGTTCAGCAAATGAAACTGTACGTTATCACGGGAGTTTGAAAAGCTGCTCGCTCGAGAAAACAATTTACTATAGGATAGACTCCGGGAAGAACTTTTTAATCTATTCCTGCTTTATCGTTTGCTTTTAAAAACTTTACATAGGAAAAATCCACGTACTTGAAAGTATAACGCCGCATTGACTATTGTTCACAAAGTGATCGTCTAATTTAAAAAGTTAAAAGGAACCCATAGTAAAAGTATATTAACACACATAATATCACTCAACGGGTGTAACTATGACATAAATGCGAAATTATTAGAAAACAGCTTATAATTGAAAGACTTAGTATTGATGGAACATCCAATTTACCTTCAGACATATAATAACTCATTTTCGAACACATCCATCCACGAAACCCTTTTGTTCTTTGACTGATTTCAGCCATCAACAAATATGATCTATAGCGTTGAATGAAACGGTTAAATATCAAGTGTGGTGAAGAACAAGTAAGCATTTTCGAATCAAGAACGTAATATCTTATATATTGACTTCATCCCACAACGTATTTATATCTCAAATAATGTTGGTCTTTTGAAAGCAATATTTGGTATTTAAATTTAGAATAAGACCTATCATGAAAGCGGTAATCAATTAAAAGGGTTTATTAAGAGGGCTGAAAATTTAGACAATCCAAATATCTTGGTTAATATTCCAGATAAGAGAAAACGTGTATAGAACAACCTGCATGGGACATTAAATTTTCAACAAGGTTGGTTGTTTACAATTTTATGATCTCATTCAAAACATTTAGGCCCCCACCAAAACTCCCTCCTTCCCTCCAGACTGATTCAATCCGTTAACGAGCTTGACCTGTAGTTTTACATGAAACACTTAAATATCGAGTTTGTTACGATTTTATATAAATTTATATATATAAATATATATATATATATATATATATATGATTATGATTTTATATATATATATAAAATCACATTTACATCATCACAATGAATACAACCTAATAACTCATATAAAATTACAACTAATATATATAAACCAAACGAAATAAATGTGACAGAATGTAACATGAGTATAAAAGTACATTCATTGTTAGCCTGAACATTACCATATGCAGGCATGTGTTGATGGACTGACGATACTATAATTATAGAATTTTAGATGTCCATTTAAGCTCAAACTTAATAGTTTAGTACAATACTACAGTTGTAAGTAGATTACTGGAGTTATCTCTAGTAATTACACATTTAAACTAAAACAAAAGCACGTTTCACGAAGTATAAATTTGTGTTTAGAACGTTTACCGTTTTTTACGTACCGAATTAAAAAAAAAATGTAATACACCTGAGTCATTGTAATTGTATGTTCCTACATTACAAGTAGACTGGCTGTTTTGATGCTTACTTGCCGTAAGCAAGATTTCCTGTTGAAATCATTCTCATTTGCTTCAAGCTGTTATATTTTTGTAAGGCGTTTACAGGTCCTGAAATACCCTGTTATACATTTAACCTGTAGCGAATGCGTATTCATTGAAGTAGAAATTTTCCCAGTAGAAGCAAGAACATTTCTATTTTCAAGATTCGGGCCAATTAAAAGTTCAAAACATAATCTACTTTTCCAACTCTTTTTACTCTTTTCGTAGAGGAAATCACTCCTTAAATGTAACACAAAATTCAGTGTGATATTCACATATGTCCATTGGATGTTCATACGTCAATATTACAAAGCTCCATTAGTTTTCCTGAAATTAGGGAAAACCTTGGACCATATTGAAATTTCTAAAGTATTTTTTAATATACATCATTAGTCATAAACTCAATGAAATACAGCAAGGCCATTTTATTGAACTCAAGTGTATTATTAACACTGAGTCAATTTAATCACTAATGGAGTCGTTATCGAATTTATCATCGACAAATTTCTTTTCCTGTCAACATAAAGAACAGCTGTCGCTTGCCAATAAATCTATCAATTCAAACAGTTGACTTTCCAACTTATGAAGCATGATCCTGCCTACGCAGAAAACCTTCGAGGAACTCAAATAAACTTTAATTTAAAGTACAAAACGTATAAAGGAGTTTACTGCAAGCTATCAGAGTTTGTGATGGATGATTTCTTACAAGTTTTAATCTTTTTCCATTAATCCCATCTAGAGACAGTGACTGAACGAATCTTCGAAGATGGAGTTTTAATTAATTTTCTTTCTAAAAAAAGAAAGAATGAAAACAATTATTCAAAAAATAAGACTTTCTCTACAAATGTGTGTCTTTTCTTTTCTATCGATAATCAAACTTCTTAGATAAAAGATCAACCATTTTAATTTAACTCCCAGGGAAGTATCAGTGCAAACTTATTGACTAAGCCAATTTAAAGTAAAAAAAAAAACATGATCAACTATGACCACTAAAGCTGCAAATATGAACTGCAATTTCGTATACGTTCCAATGAAAAGCTATACCAATGAAATAAAAATTGATATGATCAGAAATCAGAGACACTTAAAGGCTGGAAGGGAGCACTTATTAATTAAATTTCAAATATTGATAAATTTGACATTTTTGAATTTCATAACGTAATAAACACCTTTTAGCAGATTTCCCTTAAGGGAAATAAGCTATTGAGGTCGTACTCATGACGCGATTTTCGAAACATTTCCTCAGATGTCCATCGATCCTACCCAGGAGATGACGAAAATGAGGTCCGTTCAAAACTATATATATATGTATATATATATATATATATATATATATATATATATATGTATATATATATATATATATATATATATATATATATATATATATATATATATTTTTCTGTTATCACTCTAGCTGTCGCAATTTTTGTTTAATCGTCAACAAACTCGGTATTTAATCGTTTTATGTAAAAAGGAAATTCAAGTTCGTTAACGGGGGTTTAGAGGAGGGGGATTTTCAAAAAATCAAAATATCTCCGTTATTATGCATCGGATCGAAAACTTGTATAGAACAAATCTTATTGAAAATTTACTATAAATATTGTTATATACATTTATTCTCTATCGTGAATATTAACCGAGATATTTGCATTTTTCTGTTTTCAGCTTCTGAGATGAGATCGGCTAACTTCGGGTTTAGTCGTTAGTTTCCCTCAAGAGATTTAGTTCGGACCGTTCACGTAACTGTTTGACTCTCTATTCTGAAATTTCTTTATTGTAAAACTTCACGTGGGAAATCTGCTTAGTTTACGCAGCCCCTGCGTTACGGACTTTTTTTAAAGTGTCTCTCAGAAGCTAAATCTGCTATTATACGGCTTTTCGTTTCTTTATGATTTTTATAAATAAAAGAATTAAAATCGATGAGAAAGGTAAAAGTAAGTCGTCTATCATGCCTAAATAAAAAAAGACCGTCACGCAGGGGCTGCGTAAACTAAGCAGATTTCCCACGTGAAGTTTTACAATAGAGAAATCTGCCTAATAATAACAGCACTAATAACGAATCTCTAAACCAATTCACGAGGGACGAACAGTTAGGAGGGACGAACTAGCTTTCGGCGGGAAATCCCGAATATGGCGGACTTCTGCCGACCACTCACACAATACAAATGCAAATATCTCGGTTAATATTTAAGATACAGAATAAATGTATAGAACAATATTTATACTAAATTTACTTTTCAATAAGATTGATTCTATACAATTTTTCGATCAGACGCATAATAACGGAGATATTTCGACTTTTCAAAAATCCCCCTACCTCCCACTGGTCCGATTTCAGCCTTTAACGAACTTTATCTTCCTTTTTACATAAAACGATTAAATTCCGAGTTTGGAATCGATCAAACAAAAATTGCGACCGATAGAGCGTTAACATATAAAAATATATATATATATATATATATATATATATATATATATATATATATATATAATATACCGGGTGGGGCAAAAGGTATGAATCGGTTTTAAAGGGATGTAACACAAACACAACTCAACTTACCAAAATTATCTTTGTAATTAATAAATCAGTACATAAACTAGTTTTTTACACTAAGTTTTAAATATGGTATCTGAAAGATGATGGCCGTTAACAGCGATACACTCTTGAAGGCGATTTCTGAAGTTTTCATCAGCTCTTCTGCACATTTCGATGGGTATTGCCGTAACTTCCTCCCTGATTCTGTCCTTAAGTTCTTCCAGGGTATATGGACGACGTTTAAAAACCTTTTCCTTTAGGTATCCCCAAAGGAAAAAGTCACAAATGATCAAATCTGGTGAGCGCGCTGGCCACTCCACGTCACTCCTCGCGGAGACGAGACGCAGGGGGAACATTTGTCGCAATTTCTCCATTGAAATCCTAGCAGTGTGCGATTTCCCCGTCCTGTTGGAACCAAATGTCCCCCAGATTAGTCGCTTCACTTAATTCTTCCAGCTGAGGTTCAAAAAACTCTTCTAACATTGTCACATAACGCTCAGCAGTGACAGTGATGGTTCGCCCATTTTCCTCAAAAAAGTAAGGACCAATAATCCTGAACTGGGATACTGCGAACCATACAGTCACATTAGGGGAGTGAAGTGGCCACTGGTGAATTTCCCTTGGGTTTTCATTAGCCCAATATCGAAAATTCTGCTTATTAACAGCTCCACAAAGGTGGAAATGGGCCTCGTCACTGCTGAAAAATGTTGAATTTGCTGGAATTCTCTCCCCATTTCGTGGCAGCAGTTTAAACGATTTTCGAAGTCACGAGGAATCAGCTCTTGAACCACCACCATTTTGTAAGGGTGAAAATGTAAATCTTCGTGCAAAATTCTCCTTAAATATCTGCTAGACATGCCCAAAGCAACTGCATGCCTACGGGCTGAGCGCCTGGGAGACTGTTCAATAGCATTTCTTACCAGAATAACATTTTCGGGGGTTCTTATCGTTCTGGGTCTTCCAATTGCAGAAGGAGTTGCTGTTGAACCAGTGTTCTCTAATGCCCTCGCCCAACGTCTAATTGCATTACTTCCAGGGACGTCACCCCCAACAGGAATATTGAAGTGCAGTCTGAAGGCCCTCTGAGTGGCGATAACAGAACGGCCTATTCAAAAAACGTCTTCACAGCGAATCCACGATGCTCTCCCGTCCAAGGCATGGTTGCTACTAAAAACTAGACCCTCCCACGCCTTTAGCGAGGCCCAGCCCACCTTCCCCCCACCACCACATGCTGAGCGCCAGCCAGACAAAACCGGTTCATACCTTTTGCCCCACCTTGTGTATATATATATATATATATATATATATATATATATATATATAATTTTGAACGGACCTAATTTTCGACATCTCCTGGGTAGGATCGATGGACATTTGAAGAAATTTTTCAAAACTCCCGTCATTAGTACGACCTCAATAGCTGATTTCCCTTAAGGGAAATCTGCTAAAACAGCACTTGAAGGATGAATTGAATTGTTCTTTAAGTATAAGAGTTGCTCATTTGTAGTGAAATTTCTTCATTATGTCATGGAACAATTTCACGAACAAAACCAAAGATGAGTCGCGATATCATGAATGAAGAGAATCGCGAACAATCAATAATGTTCAAAAAAACATTTCAGGCTTGTGACACTACTGAAAATGAGAACATATAAGCACGATTTATCTAACCCACATGTTATTAAGATAGTAACACATTATGTATATAAATCAATAAAATCCTGCCCCAGATGAACTTTACAATCAAACAGTTAAGGCTTTAGATGTAGCTCACATAATTGAATGCATAATAGATATCGTTCTAAAAACTTTGTCCTTGCCAGAACTTCTTCGTCAAAGGGACGAACAATATTAATTTACAACGGAGGAACTATTTCTGATTTAACATCCTAAATACCTAAAACAGTATATCTTTTGAATACGTATTATGATTAAAAAAGTTTATGATTACGAATTGCCATCAAACGGGGGAGCATTGTTACCAACTCTAATCTAACAATAGGCCAGCAGATATACAATGAAATCTTGTATCCTGCAGTATCAAACAGTTTAGGCCTGAAGCTTTGTAGAAACCCACAGAAATGTAGTATTTTCTGAATTTCCGAACAAGCCCGTACAAGAAACAGTAAAAAAAATTCTGAATGAACTAAGTATATTATACTGGAACATTAACGTGAGATATCTCTTAAAGTTAATCTTCGAACAAAAAAAATGATAATTAATCAGTTCAATTTTAAGTAACGATATCTAGAATTAACTTTAGTAAATTGTTTTCAATAAAATTAATATGTTATATTCAGATATATTTCATTAATTGTTTGTCTTTCGGGTATACAGCGCTACGAGACTGGCTTGCCTGTTTGTTTACAATTCAGCTGCTTTCCGTTGTACACTTTATTAACTTGTATTGTACATTTACTGATAATTCACGGTAGTGTTACCTGCATGTATATTTATCTATTGTAAACCTTCGCTTGAGAAATCAGCTTAGTTTACGCAGCATCTGCGTGGCGGACTTTTTGCTACTACGGCTAATTGGAACGGAGTTATCTGCAGGGTACTACCCTTTTCACGTCAGGGGGAACTAAGGGTTTTATTCAATGAGTTAGTCACTAAATAAATTCTTATTGACAAGGTAAGACGAAAGTCGAAATCACTACTTAAGGTTTATCAAGTGAGATTAAGACTAAATCCTTTCATGGTTAACTTGAGCCCCACTTCATAATAGACCCCAGATATGATATAACACAGGTATGGGCAAATCTTCGACAAGTTGCGGCCAAACTTTAGTGTGCAAATACGTTCGCGGCCCGCTTTTAAAAGTAGTGCAATTTAATGCAGTGTTCACAATTTTAACGTTAGATATCAGACATGAAATTATAACGACAATGTAATTATAATAGAATTTATTAAAATAACAAAATGAACTGAAAAAAAAGGAACAACATTATAATTAAATCGTGAAATTTGGAAATATTACAAACAACGAAAGTTAAATACCGACACTGAAATCATGGGCTTGAATTTGGAAAACTAATCCATCGGTGTATGGATTAATTCCACTGATATAAAGAAGAAAAGAATTTTCCAAATTATCGTCAGTCAGCCTTGTTGTTTTGATTTATTAAATTTCATCAATTAAAAGAACTGTTCGCATTTATAAGTACTGCCAAAAGCACAGATCTCCCCTCATCTTCCTCATTCGGAGTAAGTAGTGTAATATTTTTGTTTAATTGGTTTTTTCAAAATGTTCACGGGCCGGATCAAACCTTACCGCGGGCCGGTGGTTGCCCAAGAATGGCATAACATAAAAAACTTAAAAATTTGACGCCGTGAAATAGCTATTTATGAAAAATTTGTTAAAGGAAATTAAGGGATGAATTTAACGGACATTCTCTGAAGACCACCTTTCTGAAATCCGATGGGATTGAACAATCAGAAAAACTCCAGTTTGCCGATTTTCTAAACGTGTAGCAAACCCTGTTGGATAAATTAATTAATCGGAGTTGAATGTGGGATTACATCGTGTGTGTGTGTGTGTGTGTGTGTGTGTGTTACTCGAGCACGTTGTTAACCTACGCATCCACTGATGGCTTGGCATGAGCCGCCCCTGATCACGTCCTATTCAGGAGGAGCGCGGCGATGAAAGTTTACGAGGCTCGCATCAAAGGATATCAGCTGATGGAATCATCCAATTTATGTATCGATTATTGAGCAGCTAGATACTATCGATAGCTGTATAATGGCTGGTCCTGCATTGCGGCTGGGGTATGGTCATACATATTTCCTGCTTATCCCTCCTGAGTCTCCTCTATGTTTAGGTACAAACGCCTCGCTCAAATACACCCCTATAGACCACACATATATAATTTCCTCTTGCTTTTCCTTTTCACTGCATTTCCGGATTAAGTATCGATTGATCCAATCTCGTAGAAGACCGAAATTAAATTTACTTAATTTTATTTATCAATTGATATTCGATAATTGAACGTTTCGTTAAATTCTAAATATCAATTACGTAAATTTCCGTAATCAGACAAGGAGGATTTGGGGGGGGGGGGGGGTTGTAAGGCAAATCAAGTGGTAGATCGTTTCCGCCATTATATATTTATAAATGTAACTGAAAAATCTCAATCAACTCGATGCACTCTGATGGAACACAACTTCTTTTTTGTGACAGGAAGTTGGAAATCAAGATTTAATAAAAAAACATACATATAAGTAACTATTTAGAACTGAAAAATACATATTGAACAGAACTTATTCTTTACATTTTTTCCGTTAGAACCATTACTAACGAAGATAATGAGGACGTTTTTGGCATATAAGTAAATCCCTGGTTTTTATATTGAATGAATGAATGAATATTTTTATTGCTTTTAAAAATTTAGCAATTTTATAGCAAGGGTTCAGCCCATGTTCATGATTACATTTTTCGTTTATCTTTTCTTTATATAAACATAAACAGAGAATTCATTTAAAAATAACAAAAATCAAAAACTATATGCAATAATTACTATAGAAAAAAAAACATACAACATTAATTTTATTTTAATAATTATATTGTTTGTATTTTTTTCCGTCTGACGTAAAGACTTTTAAGTATGATAACATATATGTAGTTTATTTTATTCTTGTCCATAAGGTCAAACAAATTATCCATGGACTGCTGTGGAATGTTGCGACTTTTCAGTAGGTGGTTTCTTCTCTCTGCTAAAACGGGGCCTTTAAGGATGAAATGCGTAACGGTGTCTTGGTTATCTTCGCAAAGGAGGCATGGCTTTTCTGGATTGAATATGTAACTTGTCCTACCAACTATCAATCTTTAATTTTTTTTTACCTAATAAACAAATTTGAGATATAACTTTGGTCTTAAAAAATGGCACATTTTGGTACAAGTACTCCTCGCCTCTGCCAAGAGAGCTAATTTTTCTAAAGTTCTGGCTATATGTGCTATTTATAACTCTTTCAACGTCTAAAGATATTAAAAGGTTCTCGAGAGCCTCTAAATAAGTCTTTATTTCTCCATTAATATTTTTCTCCCTTTCCAATTCCTCCAAGCTCCCTCATAAGCACCCAAGATACCCTTCCAGTTCATTCACCCAATTAAATGGCATTGAATAATTGGCATATAATCCCTTTATGGCGCATGTAACACAGTCTTTATAGACCATCTGCCGACTTCTCTTGTAGGGCCTTCCACCAATTGAACATCCCCTTGAAAATTTTCAGTCGGGTGTGTGTACGGTTGAATTCTATTCTAATTTAAGCATTAGGAGTGTTTTAGGAAGACGCATAAGCCATTTAAAGAAGTTTAATTGAGCTTTCTCAAGTACATCCGAAGGACCAGGGCCCCATATTTCTGATACATAAGAGAATACACTTTCACTAACAGCATCGAACAGCATACATTTGGTTGCCCAAGTTTCAACTTTGCTTTTATATTAAGTAAGCGTAAGATGGCAGCATTGGCAGAGCAACCTTTTGCCAAGAAGTGAGTTCTGGCTTGACAGAATTTTCCTGAGGATGAGAAATTCTCCCCTAGATATGTAAATGAATTTGTAAGCTGGATTGGGTTATTATTATAAAATATGGTTTTACTTTTCCCAAGTCGGCCTCCTTTGTGAAATGGTAATATCGTTGTTTTCTGAGTGTTCAGTTTTTATATTAATTTTTTTTATATCTATTAAAAAATCCAAGATTGTATTTTATTATAGGATCCGAAGTCGGAATAAATAATTTTAAAGATCAGAAATTTAAGCAACGTACTCGTATTAGGAAATTACTGAAATAACTGCCGTAATCAATTGTTTCACTGTTTTCGATTTTCCAAAAGCTATTCAAATATTTCGTAAACCTAGAGTGGCAAGCTCAATTCCTGCCTGGGCAACAGGAATTTATTCAGTGACGGAATTTATTAAATAAAATCTTTAGTACCACTCTGGCCAGAAAAGGGGTTAGCTTGTAGATAACCCGCCTAATTAGCCTTAGCTGCAAAAAAGTGGACGTTAATACAAATAAATAAATATTAAAATATTTATTTTCAATTTAACAATTAATGCTGAAATATTCTACAGACGTAAACGATAAATAATATTTAATAAGAAGATTCGTATTTTGATACAACACTTTTGTGCAAAGGTGTCAGTATTGAGCCCATTTCCAATCAAACATTTTGCTTAACGGAGGGTTAAATAGAATATCAGACAAACCCAAGTTTTATATTTATATCAAATATATTCATTATATTTATATCATTTGTATTTATATCTTATATATTTGTTTTTAAAATTTTAAAATTCACGTTTATGTTTATGGTACTCATTAACAAAAATAATAATAAGTTGTCAAAATTCATTTCAGTAATAAAAATACATAAAACTTCAACTCTCAAAAAACAAATTCTATTTGGTGACCGAAAGTCGGAATTAAAAAGTGTGAAATTCATAAATATAAACAACGCATTAGGACTAAAGGTACATCGTAAACACCATATGATCATTACATCTTTCCGCTAAAACCAATATTAAGAAGAATATTGGTGAACATAAGTTTTGATTTG